>JARHVA010002800.1:1352500-1482500 GCA_037957365.1 Torreya grandis | reverse complement strand
AATAAGTCATTTTCAAAATTTGAATAAACATTAAATTTGTTTTGATATACTCTATTAAGGTCATTATAATGAATATTATCTAAAACATCATGGGTATATTGTGAATTTTGATCATTTTTATTATCATGTTCATTATGATTATGCTTATGAAAACGTGCATTTATAAATTGTTCATAAAAATAAGAACTGATTTGTGAATAATTAGAATCCATTTTAATACTTGTAAAGGAATTCAGATATTTCCAATTGGAATATTAATTATTCTATCACTTTTACTTAAAGGAGAATTAGAGAAAAATTAATTAAGTGGCATACAAGGAAAAAATGAAAGGGAATTTGTAAATTGAGAAAATAAATGACTCAATTAAAAACAAAAGGGAAAAAAAAATTAGATCATAATGCAAGAAATATTGAATCCTTAGAAGTTTTGAACCCTAAGGAATAACTAAGGTTTACCAATATTTGAGAAATAAAAAAGTTCACCAAATGTTTTAGGATGAATTTAATTATTATTTAAATATATGCCAATTCGCATAAATAGAATATAATAATATAGAGTGATGTAAATTCACTTTTAAGAAAGAAATCAAAGATAGATGACTAAAATTATTTAACAAAAAAATAACAACTAAAAATAAATTATTCAATAGAATAATTAACTTAGCCTTTTTTATCTCTTAAGCTTACTATGTTTATTGAAATGATGTAAAAATAACAAAATTGTATTAAACCCAGAATCTTCCTAGAAGTTAGATCTTATCTTACATGAAGATAATAACAGTGGATAACGACACGATAATTGGTCACTATTTTCCTTATTTATAAAATTTTTCCTCCTCAATAAAATAAAAATATAAATCACAACCACATGAAATGGTAACATATAGGCTTGTATGCGCTTATTTTTTCTTTAGGAATGCTTATAAGATATATGAGTAGATTCTTGAAGTTAAAAAACCCTAAAATGACATGAAGTGATTGAGTGACCTATGACTATTGGTTAGAGGAGTTTAATTGATTGTAGTTTAACCAATAACCCCTAATATGATTGAATGTTACAAACATATTTAATAGACTGAAGAGGGACATCAAGCCCAATATAGTTATCCCACTTAAATGTTTTGTGTAATTATACTCCTTTAACTATATGAATACATATATATTAAAATTTAATACTTAATCATGTAGGATTAGGACTTAATAATAATAATTTTAAACCTTTCTAAGGACTTATTTAAGTGATTAGATCAAGAATTAGGAATAATAGGGAACATTTTTTAAATGTGCACTTATGTCAAAAATCACATGAATTAAAATTATCCAATTATGTAACAATTGATTTGAACATAAATTTATATAAAATTAAATGGGATGACCATAGGATAGGAATTATAAAACCATGGAGTATGACCTCAAGGAGGGTTCAATTTGTAAATATGATCATCGGTAGGAAACTAATACAATCACTAGAGAGGGACATGATCAATGGTCAATGTTGTCCCTAAATTTTGATTCTTTCCCTTAAGGAAATTTCTTATGTTTTGGATGTGGATCGAGGCATATATATTAATAAAGGTGTTTGTATAAATCATATCATTTTTGGGTAAGACAAATAATAGTTTTTAGGTAAAATAGGTCTTATCTTAGGATTATGATATAGTGAAGCAAGAAAATAAGTACTAATTTGGTGATAAAATTAATTAAGGATAAAATTTGGTAAAAATAGGCATGATAAATTATTCATTGACATTTTTTATTTATTATATATGTAGAAATTAACACACTAACCTATTCACTTAACTTCTTTATGTTTGACTGTGATATCCAATGTAATGGGTAAATGGATGGGAGAATTTTTTTAAACCCCTTGGTTAAGTTTAAGAATGGGATTTTGGATGATGGGTGGTAAGGATGGTAATGATGATAATATAATATCTATTCTAAATCACAATTTTTTTTATGGTTTTCAAATGGGAAGATATGGAACTCCAAGATCCCTATCTATTGGTGATGAAAAGATAATGAATTTATTGTTCAATGTTACGAATGATAAAATGGGTGTAGTTAGGTTGGATAAATATGTGGATTTGATAAATCATGTTAGGTTATTTATTATTGATCAATATTTTACATGAAGTGAATGACAATATGTTGAGGCTATTCTTGTGGAGGAAAGAAAAGGAAAAGTGAATGGATATGCTCGGATGACATTGTATTGATGACTTTGGAGATGAGGGGGGATGACTATGGGAGGCTCAAGAATTTTTAATTGATCATCAAGAGTGGAATGAGAGTTAATGATAATGTGATGAATATGGGTGAACTTAATACTTATAATATAATATCTATGTTAATATCAACCTATATAGTACTATTAGGAAAAGAAGCTTTAACCCTACATAAAAGACCTACTCTAATAAGGTAAGAATTTTATGGAAGTGTCATGGAAGAGGAAATCAAAGTTGGAACTATATAAATAATATATTTTTTAGATAATTATTTTAAAATTATATACTTTTTATTTTGAGAGTTGTATCAAGGTAAAGTGTTCTTGTTCATTTTGAAAAGGATTTTTTTGGATGTTTTGAGTTATTTTGATAATGTTTGGAAATGGAAATGCATTAATCTTCTTAATTAAAATAAAATGTTGAATAAATAAAGTGATGAATAATAAAATAAAAGGAAATTAAAGTGACTATTTTTTTTTTCATTTTTATTATTTTGGGTGCATGTGAACTTAAAACTAAAATTCTAAAGGAAATATGCAAGTGTTGATTTTTCTTAGTTTTTCCTCACTTTAAAGATGATTTACCTAATGAAATCTAAATGATGTAACTTTGTTTTTGAATTTTATTATGAAATTGATGTGAAATAAATATTTTCAAATGAACTTTTATAACATGAAAGTATGGAAAAAAAATTGAAATCCTAGCAAGCACACTTACTAATAATTCATAAAATTGGCTTCACTTATACTATGCTCGAAATTAGATTAAAAGTTTTGAATGATTATGCATGAAACATAATGATATAAGAATGAAATAATTCAATTTTAGTGTTACTATTTTATGATTTTTAATATCCTAAAATAGTGTTATTTTACTAATGAAATGAATAGATTATAAATGTGTTATGCAAGATTTGAGTATCTAGGTTGTCTAGGATGTTTTTTTTGTGTGTGTGCATGTGAGTGTGTGTGTGAGAGTTGTTATGTGTATAAAATATTTTATAAAATGAAATTAAAATATTGTAGTTGGTATTAACTACTACTACTACTACTACTACTACTACTACTACTACTACTACTACTACTACTACTACTACTACTACTACTACTACTACTATTATTATTATTATTATTATTATTACTATTATTATTATTATTATTATTATTATTATTATTATTATTATTATTATTATTATTATTATTATTATTATTATTATTATTATTATTATTATTATTATTATTATTTGATTTATATCCTCTGTGTGACATGTAATGCTATGTTATGTCAAAGAAACTAACATGAAATTACAAAACAAGAAATTTAGACTATGTTTTTATGTAAGAGAGGAAAGAGAGAAAGATTTATTTTATTTTTCATTTATGTGATTTATAAAATATGTAATTGGTATTATAAATAAATAAAAATAAACTATTTTAATGTAATAAATGAACATAATAATAAAATTAAATCCTCTAACCTGAACAATGGTTATGATTAAGTAGAGTAAAAATATTGTTGTTGTATAAAAAAAACCTCAAAAAACTAGTTCCTCCACTCAATGTGACCATAAGAACTATATAAAAATGATGGTAATAGGAAAAGTAAGAAAATAAGGAAAATATCTTAGACAAGATTGCACTTTTATTGTGGCTTACTGTTTCTCTAATAGTAAATATTATGTTATTGATTTAGTGAATTCTCTCCTAAAAAACTATATAGATTTAACATGTAGATGGCCAAATATGGATAAAAAGAAATCCAAAAGTAAAATAAATTAGTCTAGGGTTATTTATAGCTTTAAACAACCAATATTCAATGAAAAATTTAGATCCAAAAAACATCTAAAGTTGAGATAGTTGTAGAATAAGAAAGGAGTTTGCATGTGTGAGTTTAATTGTTGGTTGATTGAAAGTTAAACATAGGAAGGATAAGGATCAATAAAATTAAGAATGGAAGTGATCTGAGACATCATGTGTGTGATTTAAAAACTATAAATAGAGAGAAAAAAATGAAAAATATCTTTCATAATGCATGAGAACTAAAGTTTTAGATGCTAAATTTACAAACATGTATATTATGGAAAAACAACTATTGTTTGTAGTTAACAAGTTTTAAACCTTTAATAATGATGAAAAAATTACCATATACCATGATTACACCCCCCTATAAAATTCCAAGACCACTAATAATATATTACACATTCACTAATGTGGGTTACAAAATTGATGTAATAATTCATGACATGATGGAATGGTCTCATCATCTAGATTAGTGTGTCGATGTGAAGAGTAATTATTTCATTAAAAATGAAGAAAATTACAAATTAGATAAAAATAACTAATAAAAATTAGTTTCAAATGTTTTAAGGAGAGCAAAAAGGAGGAGTAAGAAGTCAAAATGTCAATGATAACCATAGTCTAAGAGTATAACTTAGAGATCATTGCATCATCATCATCATCATCATCATATGTTTTTTAAATGTTACACCATGTAATTTCTAGGTGTGTACATATTTATCCCTCTTTATGATGACTTTTATTTAATTAAAAATGGTTTGGTATTGATTAGTGTCAAACTAGGTGGAAAAGGGAGGGTTAGGAAACTTATCTTATTTACCTATGTGTAATAGTGAAGCCAACTAAGACTCTACCACAACCTATGGAAAAAAGACATGAATCAAGTGAAATTTAATGAAAAATGGTAAATATATTAACTAATCAAATCATGCAAATTATTAATTATCATGTATACAATGGATAGTATACTACCTAAATCATCCCTTTAGAGGACCTCATCCAAGGTTTAATGACATGAACCTATAAAACTAAAATGACATCCAAACATGCAATGGGAAATGAAAACACATTTAAACAAGTTATTTTTAGACATAAAACACATTATTTGAGAGATAAACATATACAAAGTGAAAAAATATGAACTTATAAAAAAAATGCTAAAAATGAAGAAGTTTTAAAACATACAAGTTAAAAGTCATATATATTCAAAAGCATTCCAAAAGTAAAAATAATTTTTACAAATTCATTTCTAAGATTTTTGAGCCATGGATTCATGTTGATGTAATTGAGTTAGAAAAAATCTAAATCTATGATAAAAATAAGAAGATGGATAATGTACTAGTGGGAGGAGGGGCTTAGGTCTATGTTATTTTTTGTTGTTTTTACATTGTTGCCCCAATTTTGAATTTTTGCTAAAAAATACATTTTTAATTCATTAAAATTTAAAATTTATTACATAAATAGGATTGAGGGATTAGGGTAGTACAAATTTAAATTTTTATTTATTTATTTTATTTTAGGGATTTTTTGGAGTATTTTGAGTGGGTAACTATTAGAGGGAAAAATTCCCAAATCATAGTGAAACCATAAAATCTCATAGACTAAAAGTTATACCTTCAACACAGTGGTGAGGTGACTACCACAATTAACATTTCATGTGGTGATGTAAACACTATCCATATGGTATTTTATAACCACTATGAATGAAGGTGAAACCATCAAAGTTAGTTTCATAAAGTTACCACATGTAAAAGGTGGTGGTCTCATCTTATAGATTGGAAAGGATTAATCTTTATCCAATTTTAAGGGTAGAAAATTGTCTAATTATATTTTGGGGTATTTTTTATAGCATGGGGGTACATAAGGTGAATTTATGCTAGAGAGGAGTGGCTACCATGAGTTATGGAATTATTGATGAGCGATGAGTTGGCCATTCTAGATAGGGATGGGATCTTAAGGATCACTTAGGTGGGCATTGTGCCCTATCAATAATAATATTATGCAATATATTTACATATTGTGATGCAGAATGGAAAATCTTATAGTTTTTAAAAGATACTAAAGAATAGAAGATTACTCTAGTTAACTACCATATTTTGGGCTTGTCATTGACAAGTAAAATTATGACATTGTAGGATGTCATCAATAGGGGAGAGGTTTCCACCTAGTTAAAACATTTTAAAGATGCATATGTATGTAATGTGGGTGTAAATTTTGAAGTGAGACTTTCAAGGGTAGATGGATTTATGATCTTGGACCTATAAAAATCCATCATTTAGATCTTTTCCTCCTGGTTAATGAGAGACAAGGGATTAGATAAGCTTCTATATAATTGGGCCCTAATTGTTTGTTTTAAACTAAAAGAGGGGTAAAAATATTATTAAGAAGAACAATGCAAATTACAAGACTTTATCCTGGTCCACAAGATGGGCCAGTTCCTGAAATAAAATATGAGGAAGCATCCTCTGATCAGATATGTACCAAGGCAGACCATGCTCCGAGGCCCATTTGGCCAAGCAATCCACAACACCATTCCACTCACGTGGAATGTGTTTAAAGATCATAGAGTCTAGGGAAGTACTAAGCTAAAGAATCTGATGGATGATAGTATTTAATTGCTAATCCTCTTTACTAGAAATGCATTTATTCAAAAGGTTGATAACTACCTACGAGTCCAACTCACAAATAATATTATACCAACCTTGTTGACAACACTGATGCACTACCTCTAAGATAGCCATGGCTTCCATTAGATTGTTCATGTGATGCCCCTTGAAGATAGAAAAAATAAAATAGATATTCCCAAGGCTATCTTGACTGAGCCCCCTGATGCCAGTAAGACCTGGGTTCCCACGCATTGATCCATCAATGTTAATTTTGATAACACCAGGAGCAGGGGGAGTCCAATGCCCCACCCTGTTGACAGGTCGTGATTGTTGTTGATAGGCCCGTGAAGCTGAGTGTGAGGGGGGAGTATGAGTGAAGGGGATGGAAGGTGCTAAGGTGAGATGAGAAAATATGGTAGTGTCCTCTGAGCCAAGGTCTGTTGTATAGTCACACTTCACCTAAAGAGTTTCCTATAGAGTGCTTGTGATTTTCAACCACAGGGCTCTAATCTCAAGATGGGAATCATAAAAAATCCTTCTATTTTGCTCTATTTAGATGTTCCACAAGATTAAAGATGGACCACTGATCCAAGTAGATTAAAGAGTAGAAGCCTTAGAGGGAGGCTGGGGCAAGCACTCCTAGAAATATGACAGTGAGTGAGTGTGCCAATAGGGGCAGCCCCAAACATTCCACCAGAGATGCCATATCTGTCTAGCAAAGGGACATCAAAAAAAAAGGTGTGATCTAGACTCTTCATTGGAGTGGAATAGGATATATATGGAAGGCCCCTAAAAGCCACACTTGCAGAGATTTTCCTAGGTAAGACACCTGTTGTGTACCATAACCCATAAGAAAAAATTACACTTGGGCCACGAAAAATGATTCCAAATTTTTGGCCCCCATAAGAAGACCACTTCACCAAAATGATAATTTGTTAGAGCAAGATATCAAAAGGACACCAAGTAATGCCCAGTAGAGTCACCTCCCCAAGCCATACATCATGACCCAATAAGAAGGAGCACCTTTTAGAGGCCAAAATCTAAGATAGCTCCAATCAATCTTTTGAGGAGCCACCCAACAGCCAGTCCAAAGAATTTTTCTAGTGGTAACCAGTAGCCGTGCCCAAGTTGAAGGCTTCCTTATAATGAGCCATTGTGATACATCCAGTAGAGTGAAATGAATCACTAAGAGGCTATAAATGAGGGTGGGAAGATAAGAGAGGAGGCAACCCATCCCAAGAGTCACTCCAGAAAAGAGCTTTAATGCCAATATTACAAATCTAGAATAGGCATCTCTTCACCAACTAAGCTCCAAGCTTGAGGGTATTCCACACCATAGACCCTCTTTCCTCTAAAGGAAGCCTAGAAATATCAGAGGGTTTAACCCCAAGAAAATACTTGGAGGATAGGATACGGGCCCAAAGATGGGATTGGTTGGAGCACCATCGCTAGTAGAGCTTAGCTACAAGAGCTTGACTAGACAAGATGGCTGAGCGAAGGCTGAGGCCCCCTTCCTTCTTTAGCCAACAAATAGTAGTCTAGTTAATAAGGCTCCATTTGGAGCTCTGCAAGTTACTAATCTAAATAAATTGGTGAGAAAGAGCATCAAATTATTTGAGAAAGTACATTAGAGTAGCCTGAATCATACTGCGATATATGGGAAGAGCTTGGATCACATATTGCAGAAGAGTCACCCTACCAGCAATAGAGAGCCACCTGTGTGTCCAATGATTAACTTTTTGCTTAAGTTTATCAAGGATGTTCTACCAAAAAATCTTGGGTTGCCTTCCCACCATGATTGGAATCCCCAAGTAAGTCATAGGAAGAGGCTTGGCCTGAAACCTCAGAATGGTGGTAATCTTACACTGAATGGATTTAAGAGTGTTGAAGAAGAAAATGGAGGACTTGTGATCATTGATTTTATGACCAGATGCTACCAAATAAATGTCCAGCATGAGGTGGAAGGCTTCAACTTCTCAAATCTACACACGCCCAATTAGAATAGTATCATCAACAAACTGAAGGTGAGTCAAGGTAGTCATGCCATTCCCCCATTTCTAGCCATGGAGCAAATTCTGAGAAACATGAAACTTGAGGAGATGCCTAAGTCCCTCAGCCAAAATAATAAACAAGAATAGAGAGAGCAGATCTCCTTGGTGAAGGCCTCTCAAAGCACTGAAAAGCTCTAAGGGTTCTCCATTGATAAGGACCAAGAAGGAGGGCGTAGTGACATAGCTTAGCACCCAACGAACCTAGTCTTAGTTGAACCCAAATGCTAGAAGAACTTTTTGCAAGAAGTCCCAATTGGCTCTATCAAAAGATTTAGCTAAGTCAAGTTTAATAAACATGGCATGCTCCTGAGATGCACTCATAGAGTGGATGGCTTTAGAAGCCATGACTACACCATCCATAATTTACTTTCTAGCAACAAAACCCCCTTAATCCTCCAAAATGATAATGGGGAGACATGATTTGAGATGCTACACAATGAGCTTGGTAATGATTTTGTAGATGATATTACAAAGCGCGATGGGCCTAAAAAGATCCAGCTGGTTGGCCTACTCTTTCTTTAGAATCAAGACTAAAGAGGTAGCATTTACCACTCTAAGCATTTCTTTGCTGGAGTAAGATTCTTGCACAACATCGAGAAGATCCTGGCTAATGATATCCAAAAAATATTGAAAGAATTCCGCAGGTAAACCATCAGGGCCTGGGGCTTTGCCTCTGCATAGGCTAAAGACCACCTTTCCACCTCGGCCATGCTAATGGGGCTCATAAGAGAATCATTCATACTTGGGGGCACCACTGGGGGAATGCAAAACAAAACCATATTTTTTGCCAACTCATCCATAGGTGGATCAACAGAGAATAGAGTAGAAAAGAACCAAACAGCTTCCCTAGATATAGCTTGTGAGGATGTTAGACATGGGCCATCCTAGATAGCTAGAGATGTGATAAAGTTCATGTTGCACCTTGCCTGTACAGACTTGTGGAAAAAGGCCGTGTTCTTGTCCCCTTCCTAGAGCTAGTCTATTTGGGCCTTTTGTTTCTAGAATATTTCTTCACGAAGTTCCCACTCAGTTAAATCCAATGCAGCCTAAGATTTAGCTATTCAGGAATCTTTAGAAAAGCACAAGTCCTAGATTTGATGGGTAACCTCATCAAGCTGGTCTTGAGCCCTCTTCTTCCTGGAATGAAGGTTACCAAAGGAATTTCTATTCCAAATTTGTAGCTTTCTTGTAACAAATTAATGTTTTTTTACAAAAGAATACATAGTGGTCCCATAAGGAGGTGCTCCTTGTCTCCACCAATGAAGCATGAGGTCATGGAGAGAAGAGTCATGAATCCACATCACCTAGAATTTGAAAGGAGGTTTCTTTGGTCTAGCAATATGGCTGGTAAAGAGCTTGATGGGCCAATGGTTGGAGCCTCTCTAGTCAATAATTTTAGAAGTGAGAGAGGTAGAGTTAGAGCACCAAAAGTAGGAGACAAGGAATCTATCTAGGCACTCAAAAATTGCAGCATTACTTGTTCTTCGATTGTTCCAAGTGAAGAGGCCATTAAGAGGTTCCACATTAGAGAGGTGTAACCTATAAATATTTTGGCATAATGCTTTAGAGGAGGGGCCTAGGCGAGGCAACCCTCCCCTCTTCTCTTCCAGTCTAAGAATTACATTGAAATCTCCAGCCAAAATCCATGAAAGAAAGGGATGACAGCTTCTGACAAATCAGATATGTTCCCATAGCTTGAGCTGTCCTAAAATATCAATAGGAGTGTAAATAAAAGTGACTAAAATCAGCTCACCTGATTCAAGAGAAGTAGTAACCATTGAAAGAGCTGAGAGATGGGCAATCTAGTGAAGAGGTGTTACTTTCCTTGAATCCCAACATATGACCAGGCCTCCAAAGCTGCCCAAAGCTCCCACACACTGACAGTGTGCACCAAACCAGATATTAGGCATATAAGTTAACATAGAATCAATAGAAAGTTTGGTCTCCTAGATACAGAAAATATCCAGAGATTGATCACGCATAAGTTTATGCATAGCTTTTTGTTTGGGGGTGCTATTTAACCCCCTTACATTCCATGATAAAACAATCATTTGGTAGAATGAGGGAAATGATTGTCCATGGTCCTAACAACCCTTGATTCCACTAATAAATCACCTTTAAGTTTGATTTTATCCTGGTCCTTCCTGCGCCCAACTCTAGATGGCATGGTAGAGGAAGTTTTCTTAAACGGTCTTTGGAATAGACCAAGAGCAGATGAAGATTCTTTTTCTTTCCTGGTAGTGTCTACATCTTTGACCAGATCTGCCCAGTGAACTTCTTTGTCCAGGGGAGCTGAAGATACCACAAGGGCACCCTCTTCCAGGCCAAGAGAGCTCTTTGGGATCAATTGTATTACCATATCTTGTGATTCATTGGGGCACAACCTCTGCTCCTCTAACATTGGAATGCCTTCCTAATTTGTTGACAGAATGCCATCTTCAATGGCCATATAATCAAGCATCTCAAATCTATTAAACTCGAGATCGATTTGCCGATCCAGATTAATGCAATTCTGACCTCGACCTTTTGTATGACGGCAGACCAGGATAAAACCATCCATGCCTGGTCTAGAATGTTCAGATGGTCCTTGTGCCTATCTTGAGGAATTAGTGTGGGCTTTCCCTTTTGTAGTAGGTAGGGAGTTCCTCCATAGAATTAAACCCCATGTGTTAGGGCTTGAGGAGAAGTCCATTACGGTCATATAAGTAGGGGCCACTTTCAAAAATTTGATTCCTATCAGCAATGGAGGTGAAATTAACCATAAAATAGCTATTTCTAGCTAAAATTATATCAAAATCTCCTTCTATCTGCCAAGACCTATGAATCCAAGCTTCTAGGGCCGACAAGGAGATTCGAATGCCCAGGAACTTACAAATTAGGGCATGGGTAGCCAGGTACTCTACATAATCCTTCACTGACTCAGGAGGGAGAACCAACATAGGGCATTCTTGGGTGCATGGTAGGTAGCCATTGACCTTGCTTAGCTTGGAGCACTCATTGACAAACATCGATTCCTTTGGTAAATATTTTTCCCCAGGAATGGAGCCATCCTCCCTGGGGGCTTCCACAGAGCCCACAGACCTGTTTCCGCCAGACGTAGCCATTCTCCATTTCAATCCCCCTAATTGTTTGCTTAATAAAAGATAGGAGTCTATGTTATTCCTGGGATTAGGAGGTACTTTCAAAGACATACAAGGAACTTTAAAAAATTATGTGGTTGGGGTATCTCTCCATCATTTACCCCATGATCATAATAATCTATTTATATGAGAGGATGATATAATACCAAAGAGGGTTTATTATCAGAGATGATAGGGATATCAAATCCTTGTGGTGGAAATAGGTTTCACATGTCATGGATTTATGTTAGGTGATTGGGAATTTAAAAGTAGATGATCTGGTGGCCTTACCTTATCATGGGATGGTGGGTAAGTGGGTTGATGAGGAAGAGTATATTATAATAGTTTAAGGAGTACAATATGTTTGAGATAGGTGGATACATGTTGAGTTAACCCTATTAACATGGTTCCCTAATAGTTCATGAAGAATTTTTTAGGTAACATCCCAAAACCCATAGTAGCATATAAGGGTATCATAGAGGTCATGGTATCTATACTTGGGAGATTGTAATGACATCCTTTAACACTAGGCATTACCATAGTGATGGTGGATAGGATTATAGAGGCATAGGGAAGAACAAAAAAACATCCTATAATATGAGGGGGAGGAATGATACCCATGGCTATTCCATTAGCATTGCCAATTTTAAGCAAACAATAAGTTTCACAACCACCTACACCAACATTATAGTAGGATCCCCTACATCAACAAATATTGGGTGGAGAAGGACCATAATTGAAATACTTGGACAAGGATGGAGACTAGGAGGAGGAGGAGGAGGAGGAGGAGGGATAATATGACAACTTAGACACCAATTCACATAAGGATGATCTAGGTAAGTAGTGATTTTTTATTTAAGATCTTTATTTAACTTCTTACAACTTGATTGCTTAGCTTATTATTTTAATTTTTATATGATTGGATATGATTTCTATTTTTTTTAGAGATATCCATTGGATGGCTTATCATGATTAGGGACATCCTAATCACCATATTCTAGGTGGGCACCAAAAATAATTTTGATCATATTTTGGTAGATCTAGGACTACTTATTAGGATAGGTAGGCATAAAAATTTGTGTCCCTAGATTACCATGCATATATAGTGTTAACCAACCTAAGGGTAAATATCAATAGTTTGGATGTGAGATCCACATCAACAGAGGATTAGTTTTAGATTTTGACTAACATTTTGGTAGCTATAGGAGGTCAAGATTCTTTGCGCTAATAGATACGAGAGAGACAACCTCATAGATAGAGATTATCTTTATCCATATCCCATGACACTCTTTAGTGTTAGGTTCTTATCATAGGAGGAGGATAAGATCTTTGGTCCACTTATTGTACATCTATTGTATTTTATTATGATATTGAGACACACTTACCCTCTATAAAGGTGGATTATACTCAGACTTTATTATATAAAATTGATATTATTATGATATATATAGAGAGATATTAGTATAATTTAGTGAATTTTCATTCTATGTGTTATGCATTTTAAGTTAATTTATGCTCTTTTAGTTCATGCAATTTAGATAAAAAGTCTTGTGATGACATACCATGTATCTCTATGTTTTTAGATAATGCCATGGAAATATTTATATATTATAGTCATATAAAATGTAAAAATTGGTAACTTGATCATGGATAATGACACCCAACCCATAGGTCCCTCTTTATTGATCTCATGACCCTCCTAGGCTTGTTTTCACTGATTTTTAGTCATCTATAGCCTTCTAAACTTGATCCCAGCTGATCCATAACCCTCTTTTCATGACCAATCCATCCCCCTAGGTCTCATCTCCCTAGGACAATATCACCACATTGGGAAAATATCACTAATGCTACTCTTTTCTACTTTCAATTTTATTGTCCAAGCTTATTTCTATCCCCAATGGTCAATTCTTCTAGTTTCCCATCCTTATCCTTGTCAACCTAACATGAGAAAATTCAATCCATCACTATTAGATCCCTATAAAACCTCATTCAAAGATCATGTGGAAAGGATTGGAAAATATTATCAATAAAATAATGATACAAGTCAAACCACTTAAGCAATCTTCCCTATTCTCTGCATATAGCCATCTAGTACAACCCTAAACACATATAAATCTCTACACTAGTCCCTAGTCATCTCAAGCACACCTAGTTTAGTATTTAATTGCATTCTCATATCATAATTGCACCAAACACTTTCAAAGGGATAACTACATATGGCTTGATCCCTCTTCAGAGTATTGGTATGTAAGCAATGTGCCCACACATAGGGTGTGAAGCACATATAGTGTATCTTACACACACTGACCCCTTTTCCCTATTTTATAAAGTTTTATTCAATTAAATTAAAGTATTAAAAATGAATAAAATCAGTTCTAAAGGGAGTAATATTGATAGTGAATCTTCACAAATTCAGAGACAGTGTCACATAGACCTATCAAACAAAACCTATAAAGCTTAGACTCTCAAGACAACAACACTAGACAAGGACTGCAGTGCCAATGCTAGTGCCACTCTTATCCAATCATAAAATGAAGTTTATATCTCAATTTTTGATAATTTCATAGTCCTGTACATTCAATATCAACCTTTGTCTTAGTCAAATCAACATAGTTCCAACCTAAGTTTGATTTCTCTCTATTTACTTGCTATTTTCAGAAAGTATAAACAACAATTAGAATTAACAAACTATTAGGTTAATTATGGCATAATTATTGAGAAATCTTACTACTCAATCTATTTAACTAAATTAGGAATAAAACCCCATTATGCCCAAAATTGTTAAATCATTTGGTGAACTCGACTTACTTTATTTGCACATAAAAACCATAAAAACCCTAGGGTAAAATTCCTACTAATTTTTTCTATAAATTTATGAATTTTTACTTGAATATTTAAATTATAAATTCATTTCAAATTTTAAAATTTTGTAGTAAATTTTAAAATAATTTTCTTTTAAACCCTAGTTGACCATACTAGATCCTAGTATTTTTCTAGTAATTTTTCAACAATTTTTTGAATTTTTTCTAGCATATTGCAATTAGAAAATCCTTTAAAAATTCAAAATTCAATAGTTATTTCAAAACTTATATTTTTTTTCTCAAAACCTTAGTTACACATATTAGGTATTATTAAATCACTACTTTTCCAATAAATTTCTGATTTTTTACTTGCATATCTAGCTCAAAAATCCACTTTCAATTCAAAAATTTCATAGCATTTTTGTAAAAAAATATCATTATCAAAACCCTAGTTACATGTACTATCTCCTATTTGTTTCTTGAGGTATCACCTTACGTTTTTGTGAGCTTTATTTCAAAAATGGGTTTCACTTATCTACATTTATTTCTTGCACAAAATAAGGAAACCATCATTGGTCTTGCCATGTACATGAATGATGAAGTTCATCATATGTTAGTACAAAGCTTCATTATTTGCTTCTCATGCTTACTTTTAATAATAAGAGATGATATTATAAACATCATTGCCAATCATGCTAATATTTCAATATTTTTTTTGCATACTTCCTTTTGCTCATACAAAATAAATTCCAACTCCATTTTGATAAACACATTAAGAATGTTATGTTACATGTCAAAATTATCTATGCCTTCATGAAAAATTTAATACTCTCTATTTCCTTCTTGTTATTTATTCTATGTAATTATCTTTAAAAACATATTATTTCACAAATCATC
Organism: Torreya grandis; assembly: GCA_037957365.1. NCBI lineage: Eukaryota > Viridiplantae > Streptophyta > Pinopsida > Cupressales > Taxaceae > Torreya > Torreya grandis. The sequence continues at coordinate 1,467,002 of JARHVA010002800.1, read as the reverse complement.
ACTCAAAATTCATACATTTTACTCTGCATTCATGCTTTCTGCCTAAATGTGTATAACTCATTGGCTACTTTTAAGTATCTCCCTATCATTACTAGACACAAGAAAATGCTAGCATTGTATCTATCCCTCTTCCATTTGAACTTGGTACATATATCTCCCATCCTACACTTGTTACTATCTCTATGCCTATAGTAGATCATGTGGTCCAAGCTATCACCCAATTTTATGAAGATAGGTAGGTTGATTACACCCATGGCTATAACTTTGTCACTCAAGATATCACCATTTTAGATATAGTTTCTATTCTTGAGATCCTTTAATGATCATATTTCTACAAAGACATGTTATATATAGCCCTTTACAATACTATAATTCCCATTTTAGCTAAACCAGCTTATGTTGCATCTATCCTCACAACAATGCAATGGACTGAAGAGCATATTTATTTTGAGAAAGATGATTTATCCATGAAACACATCATTGAAAAACACATACCTCTATATACTCAATTAATAATTAATGATTTGGGGGTAAAAGGAGTATTAGTTGATAATGGTTCAAGACTCAAAATTTACAACATTTATTTTGTTATACATCGTAATATACAACCTCACAACCTAGACCATTCTAACATGAACATTATAGGTTTCGACAACATCCAATGGAAATTCATGGGCCAAATAATACTCAATCTTACCTTAGGGCCTAAGACACTAAAAAATACTTTTTAAGTCATGCCAAATTACCTTAACTATAATTTATTACTTGGTTGGCCTTGGATTCATAGTATCCATGCAGTTCATTCTACACTCCATACTTGTCTAAAATTTAGTCACAAAGGCTGTATCTACACATTTCCAATCGATAATGAACCTTTTAAATACTTCCATGTCATTGAAACTCCACAAAATTATATTCTACATTTTAATCTTAGGAATTTACGTACACAACTTGGCTTTCAAAATATACCCTCGAACCATACAATACATCAACAAACTCTAAGTTCCATAATAACACCGATAGAAAATCACTAGTTTTCCTCTCATTTTGCACTTAAATATCTTAATGAGATGGGATATCATGGAAAATGTCTTGGAAAGCATGAACAAGTAATAATTAATCCTATCAAGGCATCCACACAATATGGAATGCAAGGGCTTAGATATTAGTCTTCCCATCTTCATAATAATCCTTCTTTCACTACATAAAAACATATAAATTTTTGTCCACCTATTACACCAAAAAATCACACCATTAATCATACTTTAACCCTATCATTGATCTATCCTAATCTCATTGATGGCATAGTTTCAATAAACATGTTCACATTAGATGAATTCTCTAACAATGAATCTCTCCTATAATTCTTGGAGCATATGAGGATCTCCCATCCTAATATCATAAAAATAGATTTCCTCTTCACACAAATGCCCATTCATATTTTGGAGAAAGTATACATTCTCCCCAAGACATACCAATTGATTTAGATGATATTATTCCTACTACTACCTACACACTTGATTGTTCCACATTGATTAATGAAGAAATAATTAATTTTAATTTTGGAACTAACCATGACCCTCACATGGTCTTGCTAGCCATTTCCCTATGAAAAGAAGAAGATATAGATATTTTTCAAACATTAATAGATTTCCCAAAACTCTTTGCTTAGTCTTACACAGATATGATAGGAATTGATACATCTATAGTAGTCCATCAGATACCCTTATACCCAGATGCTAAACTTGTTAAGCAAAAAATTCATAAAATTCATCCTAAGGTGGCTCTCTTAGTTAAATATGAGATCCAAAACCTCTTAAATGATGGCTTAATTTAAATAGTAGCACATCCTGAATGGATATCCAACATAGTCCCCATAGTAAAACCTAATGGGCAAATTTAATGTTATTTCAATTTTTGAGATTTAAATAAAGCATGCCCAAAAGATGATTTCCATTTGCCTAATATTGACATGATCATCAATTCCATATTTAGGTATGACATGTTATCATTTATATATAGCTTCATTAGATATAACCAAATCAAGATCGCTAAAGAAGATCAAGAGAAAACATCTTTTACAACACCCTGGGGTAAATTTTGTTATGTTGTCACACCCTTCAGATTAAAAAATGTTAGAGCCACATATCAACATACCATGACACAAATATTTCACAATTTTATTCACCATAATATCAAGGATTATGTTGATGATATACTAACTAAATCCAAATAATGACAACATCATGTTATTGATTTATGAAATATTTTTCAATGATCTAGGTAATACAATGTCTGACTAAACCCAAAAAAATGTGTATTTAGAGTCACATCAGGTAAACTCCTAGGTTTAATTATTTTTTAGCATGGTATAGAGGTAGACCTTAAGGAACTCAAAGCCATTATTGATACGCCAACACCCATTAACTTAAAATAACTCTTATCCCTATAAGGCAAGATCTAAGCAATCCATCATTTTATAGCTCAACTTGTTGATAAAATTTAGGATTTCACTCATTTATTAAAGAAAGATACCAGGTTTGTCTAGGACCAAGCTTATCAAGAAAGATTCAATACAATTAAGAAATATCTTGTTAATCCACCTATTTTAGTACCACCTATCCCTGATAAGCCTTTCCTCCTATATATCTCAATAATATGTCATGTACTAGGAGAACTTTTAGCATAACATGATGATCAACATACTGAGCGAGCAATTTATTACATCAATTGTACACTGGTTGATTATGAAAAAAATTATTTTACAATTAAAAAACTGTCTACCATTAGTTTTTGCCATGCGAAAACTTTGACATTACATGAGCAATAATGAGACTCAAGTCATTACAAAAGTGGACCCCTTGAAGTTTCTAATGGAAAAAACCACATCTTTCAGGTCAAATTTCAAAATAGGTTATGATAATAATAAAATTTTACTTAAAAATAGTCCTCTAGAAATCAATAAAGGGCCAAATCATTACAAACCATTTGGCAGTCGCACCACTCTTAGATACCAACCCTATTAGCAACACATTCAAAGATGTTTTTACTACTTATTCTACTCATTAAAATACCTAGACCATGTTCTTTGATGGCTCTCACTGTCCATCTAGTGTAGGGGTAGGCATTATCTTTGTTGTTCTTTATGGTCACATATTTCCTATAGCATACTAATTATGTTTCTCCTGCACCAACAACATCATAGAATATGAAGCACTTATCTTAGGTCTATTTGCCACCCAGTCCCTCCAAATCAAATCCATTCAAGTCTTCGATGATTACCAACTAGTGGTCAACCAAGTCAATGAAGTCTATAAAACAAAAGAGGAACATCTTATCCCATATCATAACATGGTACAATATTTATCATCATAATTTGATTACTTTTCTATCCAAATTATACCAAGAAAACACAACCAACACATAGATTCAATGGTAAGTGCTACCTCTTTGATCCTAATTGATATCAATGATGATCAAGCTATTTTCACAATTAAGATATTATAATCACCATCAATATCTAACATTGATTTGATAACAATATCCATCTTAGCCACTACACATAGTTTCATATCTCTAGAATGGTTCTTTGACATATATAACTTTATAAAAAAATCTATTACACCAAACTCTTTCTCATGAAATGAAAAACATAGGTTACATAAACAAGCACTCCATTATGTAATTATTGGTAGGGACCTTTTTAAGTAATCCCTCAATGGAAAATTGCTTAGATGTTTGACTTCAATAGAAGCCACAGTTTATCTCACACATATGTACAATAGTGAGAGTGCTAGTCATTTTAGTAGAAATGTCGTGTCACACAAATCACTTCGACAAGGATACTACTTGCCTACCATGGATGAAGAATGTTCAAAATATGAAAAGTTACAAAATAAATTCCAATGACATAGTAACTTACAACATGCACCTTGACAACAACTACAAGCTACTATCTCTACATGGCTATTCATGTTATGGGGATTTGATCTTATTGGAAATATTAACTCTGAATCTATTGGTAGGCATAAGTTCATCATCACAACTACATAATACTTTACAAAATGGGTGGAAGCCATTCTAATTAAATCTATTATAGGGGAAGATATTTATAGTTTCCTCATGACCCACATTATTTCACACTTCATCCTACCTGCAACTATCATTTTTGATAATGGAACATCATTCAAGAATAAAACTATCAATAAATTTTGCACAAAATATAAGGTTAATCACACATTCTCCGCTACATACTACCCACAAGGAAATGGTCAAGAAGAAGACATCAATAAAATTTTGAGTAAAATAGTGACCAAATTTGGAGATGATTGGCACAATCAACTAGTATTTGCATTATTGGCCTATCACACAAGTATTCATACACCCATAGGAAGAACTCCTTATTCACTCATTTATGGCACATAATTAGTTTTACCATTGGAATTAGAAATCCCATCTCTTCATGTCTCCCTTAAAGGCATTCTCACTAATGACCAGTATCAAGAAAATCATCTACACTAGTTTGAGCAGTTAGACCATTCACAAATTCAAGTAGTGGAACATCTCTAAATCTACTATCAATGTATAAAATGATCCTACAAAAAATAAGTTCACACCAGAGAATCTAAATTTAATGATCTCATTCTCAAAGAAAATCTTCACAATGTCAATTCCAAAAAAGAAATCAAAGGCAAATTCAAACCAAATTGGCTAGGTCCATACATCATTACTAAAAATTTAGCCTTGAAGTGTATCATCTAGCTTCATTTGAAGGAAAAAATTTCAAAAATACAATGAATATTATGCATTTATGAAAATTCTATATATAGTATGGCATTCCACACATCACTTGGTATAAAGTTTTCCTTTACTTGATTTTACATAATTTCCCTATGATTGATTTTACATAGCTCAAATATTATCAAAAAAATAAAAAACAACACAAATTTTCAAAATACAAAAATAATACAAAATTTCAAAATAAAAAAACATTTCAATTGTATACATCATCCATGCTTTACATTGTTACTAATATATTTGACTTACATTTGTTTTTATATGCTTATTGTTTTTCTATTTATCTACATTACCATGCTCCATTTGATCTTATTTTGAGTGTGTGTAGTGACATTTAGATCTTTAATTGCTTCAATGTACCCATTAAGGGGGCATCCTACTTCTATGTCAAGAAACACATTGATATACATACCCATTAGGGGAATCTTCTACATGACTACATCATCCAAGTTATGTCATTTCTACACCACACATTCTAGTTATCATGTTGATGTGTATTACTTACCAGCTTACATAGAATACTCTATCAATACTCACTAGTATATATCACTTGTATACGTCTTAACATATACCTAGTCTTTTACTAACATGTCTTGCATACTCTCCCTCTTTCCTTGATTAGTTAGATGTGATTGTACTTCTACTTCCTTATATGATTTTTTTCTTGCTTAGAATATCAAGACTATTTGCATTTTTCAATTCCTATTTATCTTATGTGTGTGCCTTAGGACATTTTCCAATGTTCTTTGTCTTATATTCATGTATTTAGCTTTGGACATTTTCCAATTTCCCTTTCCTATAATTTTTTATGTGATTATGGATTTCATGTCAACTTGATTATTTCAACTACATGTCTATATGGAATTTGAACATGACTTATATGCTTGTTTTCTATTTTGAGTGACATGTGATCATGTCCCTTGTTTAATTGGCCCCTTGGCCATTCTTATAGACTTCTTGATTCTTGCCTTGTGTGTTTGTTGCCTGATTGCTTTTGATTTTTTGCAATTCCATGATCTAAATCATGCATTATCTTTCTTCTTGGATGCCATGATGGACACTATGCTCCATCCCTCCATGATAAATAATAACTAAAAACTAAAAACTAACAACTAACTAGACTTTAAATTCTAATTTAGTACATTGCACATGTTATTACATTATTACATCTATCTAGGCATACCCATGTTGATCTAACAATCTCTCAATACAAGCCATGCTATATTGTGGGATATCTTGTCAATTATCATTACTATATCATATATTTTGTAGCATAACACACTTGTAGGGCTCTTTATTTTGAGGGTAGTCATTGCAGGGTCTTCATTCATACCCTTAGAAGAGGGGGATAAATAAGGTTTTTTTTATCTTAGAGATTAGAGCTCCTATCAACCAAAAAATCTAGTTTTAGAACACTCAGAACATCAACTAAACATCAAACCAATTAGAATAGTCCAAGAAGATAATCAAGAATCTAGAATAGTTATCAAATTTGGCCCTAGAAAATAGTGTTGAGACTAGACTACAACATCGGTGGCACTACAATCCTTTTCCAATGATCCTATGAAAATAATAGAAAAACCAAAATTTCTAGAAGTAGGCATAAAAGTATGTTTAGCCATAGATGTACACAGCTAGACCAATTTATAATTAGTAGTTTCACTACCCATTTTGCTCAAAGAATAAAGATATAGGGGGAATCATGCATGAAATGATGGTTCTCACTTCTATTTTCATATAATAATTGGTATAAATTCTAGATCAGAATCCATGTTCTAAACATTAGTGATTAGGGGTAATGTGTGCAACACATTTATTTATTTTCTTTCCTAGTTTAGCATTGTCCAAACATTTTTAGTAGTTATGTGCCTTACTCCATCTAAAGGTGGTTGGCATCATTTTTGTTTGGCTTTCATACAAGCCTAAATTTTGAGTTCCCAAGTTCCTGAGTGACTTCCACATAAGCAAGATTCTTAGTTTCAGAGTGACTTTCATATAAGCCTAATCTCCACCTTTTAGAGTGGCCAAGAGTGGCCTAGTTTCCAACATACATTAAACTATCCATGCCGACATTTTCAGATCATATTACATTTATGGGATTTAGGATCCATCTCATATGACACACATTCCATACTGGTATTAGTTTATAGCCTAACTTCATGGGGTAATGATGGAGCCAAAGGACTAGCTAACCATTGTGTTTTTGAACCACCTATTTAGAGGGATTGGAAACATAGTCCAAACATTGATATACATGTCTATGACCACCTATATTCACTTATTAGGTGATGGTGAAGCCAAAGGGCTAGCCTTTGCATTCTTGAGCCACTTTTTAGGGAATTGAGCACTTAGCTCCATTCAAAATATAACTCTTGGTATAACATCATCTAGTATTACTCAACATCACTTAGTATCACAATATGTTTTGTATTGGTCCACATACTTGGTGAGGTGTATTCATTTTTTTTTCTTCCTCTCTCTTACCCAACTTTTATGTTCTTATTTTAGATATAGCATATCTAGTAAGAATTGATCTACTCTTTGTTTTCTTTTATAGATTCACACTTTACAACGTGCTCTCTCTATGGATATCCAACATCACATAAGTTCCATGAGCTTAAACTTTATAGGTAAGTTTAGGTATACTTTCTATTTTTCCTTTATCCTAGTATTTCACTTTACTACATCACTAGAATAAAGGTGGGGCAAATTTAGTCATATAAAATGCAAAAATTGGTAACCTGAGCATGGCTAATGACACCCAAACCATATGTCCCTCTTTCTTTCTCTCACTACCCTCTTAGGCTTGTTTTCACTAATTCTCAGTCATCCATAGCCTTTTGAACTTGATCCTAGCTAAGCCAAGACCCTTTTTTCATGACCAATCCATTCCCTTAGGTCCTGTCTCCCTAGGATAATAACACCAATGCCACTTCTATCTACTTTTAATGCTATTATCCAAGATCATTTTTGGACCTAATTGTTAATTCCTTCTAGTTTCCCATCCTTATCCTTGTTGACCTAACATGAGAAAATTCAATCCATCACCAATAGATCCCTATAAAATCTCATTCAAAGATCATTTGGAAAGGGTTGGCAAATATTATCAAGCAAACAAGAATACAAGGGAAACCACTCAATCAATCTTCCCTTTTCTCTACATATATCCTTATAGTACAATCCTAAGCAAATATAAATATTCTCACCAGTCTCTAGTCATCTCAAGCACACCTAGTTTAACATTTCTTTGCATTCTCATATGATAATTGCATCAAGCACTTTCAAAGGGAGAACTACATATGGCTTGATCCCTCTTTTGAGTATTGGTATGTAGGTAACATGCCCACACACAGAGTGTGTAACATGTCTAGTGTATCTTACACACATTAACCCATTTTCCCTATTTACCAAAGTTATTTTCAAGTACATTGAAGGCTTAGAAATGAACAAAATTAGATCTATAGGGAGCACTACTGACAAGGAAGCTTTAAAAATTTAGAGATAGTGTCACATAGACCTATAAAAAAAACCTAGAAAACTCAAACTCTTGAGACAATAGTACTAGATAAGGACTACAACATTGGTACCACTCCTGTCTAATTAGAAAATGAAGTTTAGATATAAGTTTGTGATAGTCTCATAGTCTTGCACAATCAATATCAAACTCTATCTCAGTCAGATCAACATAGTTTCAAGCTAAGTTTGATTTCTCTCTATTTACTTGCTATTTTTAGAAATTCTAAACAATAATCAGAATTAAAAAATAATTAGGTTAATTATGGCATAATTATTGAATAATTTTACTACTCAGACCCTTTAACTAAATTATGAATAAAACCCCATTATTCCCAAAATTGTTAAATCATCTATGTATAATGTGGGGAAAATATTTATGTAGGTAATGAAATATGATGTAATGTGATGGATAGGTGTAAAAATATAAATATGATGACAACTATTTTACAAGTGAATATTGATTGATATATTTTGTTTACACAACATATGACTTTAAATTTGTTGGAAAATGAATGAAACTAAAAATAGATATATATGAAAAAGATGAAAATGAAAAATATATTTCAAAATTTCACATGGAATAATAAAATGAACTAATCCTTATGAGGAAGGGTGGGGGGAGGAAATGTATTTATTTCCAAACTTATAAAACATTCGATTTATTGGCTTCATCTAGAGGTAACTAGCCTAACAAAATCATTAAATGGGATAAGGTTTCCATTTTAGCATAGACATGTAACATGTTTTTTGAATTTATTTTTATTATTATACCTTTCTAATTTGATATTTATTTTTATTTAATTTTATTTTAGACCTTCTACACTTATTCTTATGCAACTAGGAAGACACATGGACTCATAACCAAAGGCTAGATGTAGGTGAGTAAGGGTATCCCTCTCCAATTCTAATCCTACATAACTATTAATATGTGAGGGATAAAAATTAAAGATTAGGAAAGGGATAAAGATAAAAATTTTGATTTTGAATTGCATAATTTTTTTATTTTACATGAGTGTCTTTCACTTTATTTATCACATATTATTTTAAGGCCCTCACCCCCAAATCTTGGTCCCATGAAACAAGTAAGGTGCAAGGGCTCATCAATGAAGAAAAATATTAGTGAGAAATGATTCCTATTTATTTTAGAATGCTAATATGTTTTCTTAGATGGAATTATAAGAGGAGATTTTTATATGGACAATATTCTAGATTAGGCTATAGGCTAACATTTTTAAGGCTTCACAATAAGGTTTATGGAAATAGAGGTAAATTTTTCTTGTAAGAACTAAGAAAAGAACAAATATATTGTTTATTTTAATAATTTTTTTGCATAGGATAGTACGGTAATGTAATAAGTGAAATTAAATTATGAACTATACTTTAAAAAATTTTGTTATGCAAACTAACAACCAGATAGTCACCAAACATGACATTTAATATGCAATACAACATATAAACAATGGAGAATGAAATGAAAAGAGGGAAATGTGAAATGAAATTAATAAATGTAAAAGTGTTTAAGGTGAAAAAATTTCACATATTAAATAAATTCATTGGGTTATAAAGTGCATAATAGATAAGATACATTCATTTTTACTTTAGTCACTAAATAGGGACTTAACCGGTTGGGTCTAATTTTTTGACCTACTTTTTTTATATCTATTATGATATAAAATATAAATACATGGTATCCTGATTCTATAGGTTTCTCATGAACATTTTTCATACTTCCATCATAAACATTTTGAATAAAAATGTGATTTTATGCAACTACATGCCAGTGTTCATCTAAGGTCTCTAGTTCAACTAGATGTGTGCTTCTATACTCTTCATCACTGAGAAGACCTTGAGGATATATGTGTATGATATGTATTTACAGCTCAAAGTTTATAATTTATTTATCTCAAAATATAAAGGAATATTGGGTTTCCCTAGGGGCACATAAATACTTGTTCTATAATCCCATAATGTAGGGTAGAGCTAAAGGTCCGAATCCATTTTGTTATCTTTAATTATTTTAACTAGGATTAAATTTAGGGTTTTATTTATGGATTAGACTTTTCCATTGTACTATGGGTAGTTATATTTAAAATAGACACATTATATGTGACTATGAATTATGGGACTCCAAACTAACAATGATTTGGTTTAGAATAAATTTAGTGATGACTAATATAGTAAATTTTTTAGATGAATGTGTTAAATCCACTTAGTTAAATACTCATTGGATGTAATGATGAAATTATGACCATTTAAATAAGTATGATAAATATTTCAAATCAAATCTAGACTCCAAGTGGAAAAGGGCCATAAAGTAACAATGGGTTGCAATACCCTATCAAGATTTTGAGTCTCTAAGAGAAGTGTTGAATCTTATCACATTTTTTGTATGTAATTAATGGAATCATGTTTGAGAGTGGGATAAAAGTATCACATTGTATGAATCTTGTGGGTATTTTCATGGAAACTAAAGTCTCCACTGCAAACATCATTATGGAAATTTAAATAGACCATTTCTGACTCTTATTAATTGGCATACCTCATTAACATGTCTTAAAAGGTTTTACGATAAAGAACCTCATATATTAGATATTTAGATTCTATGATAAAAAATTTATACCTATTTTATAAATTGGCACCATTAGGATAAATACAATTAATTAAATAATTGATGATATTTTTATACTAAAGAGATTATACAATTATCAATTTATCTATATAAAAAAACAATTCATTAATAATGTCAATATCAATGAGATATCCAAATTTTAGAGAGAATATACCAACCAATAAATGATGATTTATTCCTTAATTGAATTTTTTTTGACATGTGTGACTTTGAATTCACTCTAAAAGATGATAAAAAATCCAACCTTTTCTAAAAGAGATGGTTTGGTTAATAATTTACATAAATAATAGGATATTTTTTATTAGATTGGTTTTAAATTGGTTTAAAATGGATCCAAAATATAAGTGTGAACAAAAAAAAAAGGAACGAAATAAGAAACTAACAGGAAAAACCCCTTACCACCTAAAAGATGATTTTTTTTATAAAAAACCCAAGATAGACTAAAGAGAACATAAAAATTCCAACTAATAAAATTAAAAGTAGATGATAAATTTATTGGCCTTGAGACTTTCCTCTTTGTTTCTCATTTTCCCTCTAGTACATTTCCTAATAGACTGATCTTTTCCCTCACCTTTCTTTTTATGCTTCAGACTAGTAAGCTTAGGATCCTCTTTCTCCTTTTTGGATTCCTTACTAATGTCCTCCATGTCATTTCTATGAGAAGTTTTGTTTCCTTGGGGAGTGATAATTTAAAATCCAACATTATCTTTGTCAAAGTTCATTTATTCCATCTCATTATCTAGATGTTCTTTGAGTTTATCGACTTCATTCATAATTTCATTGCAAAGTAGTTTTTGGATGGAAATTTTGTTGAAGAACTTATCAAGGGATTTCTCAATTTATTCCTTGTTCTTGGTGAAAATAAGCCTTTGTGCCTTAATATAACACTCATTTACTGGTTTATCATGTAATGTCACAACCACTTGGTTTTTAACATGATGGCCAAAGAGTCCTTATCTAATTGAGTATAATGTGTATCATAGTTGGCAAGAGTGTGTTTAATGAAATAAATAAAATTTTCATTATCATTGTCATCCCCTTGGGCTAGAATGTAGTTGAGAAAAACCTTAGCTACCCTAATGTAAAGTATAATTATATTTTTGGGCTTGAGTGCCATGAGTGTTGGAAGAGACATAATACAAAGTTTTACTACTTCAAATGTATCATGAAAATAACTTATCCAACTAAATCCACTCACCTTTTTAATTAGATTGTTGATGGGATGAATTACATTATTAAGGTTAGGTATAAACCATATAATGGTCCTTAAATTCCCCAAGAATGACCTAATTTTTGACTTATCAGTGGGGAGATCAAGTCTGAGATTATGTAATTTTGGCTAGGTAAATATCAATTATGTGTTTAGATATGATATAATGAATGATTTTCTAACATGAGACTATTAAAACAAAATATTAGGATTTATAGTGACACCATATTTGATCAAATGTGTGAGAGTGGCCCAAAATACCTCTATGTACTCAATCCTTATTTTTGATTTTCATAGAAGATAGTCCACATAAACTACCACTATATTATGGATGAGATCATGAAAAATATGGATACTTCATCTTTTAAGAATTACCCCATCATTTTTAAGGCTAAATTACATGACCAATTAACATAAATTCCCTCATCATGTAGTAAAGGAGTTTTTATTTTGATCCTCATCTAAAATTTAGATCTAGTTATATCTAAATCATCCATCCATGATTAATAAAAACTTATAAAATGTCATGATGTAAAAAATTATACTAATGTAAAGGAGATTTAAATCATCTTTGGGATGTTCCTTATTAATATTGAAAAAATCACTGCACATCTTGATATTGTCATTCTTTTTTATAAGGGGAATGATGTTAGAAATATATTTAAAATGGTGTATGAGTTTCATTAACCCTAATTTGAGTAGATTAATAACCTCTTATTTAATAATTAATGTAACTTTAGACTGGAGTGGCATGATATTTTATTTTATAGGTTTTGACCTAAGCATTGTGACCATATTATGAATGACTACTTTAGGTTTAATACCTACCATATATGTGTAGGAAAAGGTAAAATATTTGGAAATATTAGTAAGTTTTTATGTTATCGTACCTATTTTGGTGAGAGTGAATACCTAATTTTTAGGATCCTAGGGATTTATTTAGTACATATGTTAATATCAATTGTGTGCTCAATGGTAGAGGCATTACCTTGTTAAAATTTGTTGGGATCAAAAGGAATACCATATTTTTTTGTCTTCTACATTAGAGACATCAATATCATCATCAAAATACAAATAATATTGAATAATACAATAGGAATTATAATATTCACATCCAAAGATATACATTGAATAAAAATTAAGGGATAAACCTCTCTTATGATGTGAGGATGAGAGATGATGATAACCTCTTAATAAATCTATAATTTATTTGTCATTCTTAGCTAATTCAAGGACCAATGTGTTCGAATCATTCCCAACATAAGTGAGAGTTTGGTAAATGGAAAAAAATTCATGAGGGGTTGTGTCCTAATAAATATTATGAATTTAAACTCAAGTATAACTAGATGAAGATCAAAACATGAGGAGGAAGTGGACATAAAGTCAATAAACTAGTTTATTTCTCTAAGAATGGATTTGATGGAAACAAATTAAAAATCCTTATCAAATTCACTCACAATATTTTTATATAGATTAATATATCAAACCTTTGTGTGATAAATCTATGAGAAATGATTAGTCACTAAATATGGGTTCCCTTGGAATTTTAGATTTTAGAAACCCAATTGTTTAGAAATGATAATTCTAAGAAATAAGGCTTCATGCACTTTCCCATTGTTTGTAAAATCAAATTCAAGTTCAAAAATGAATGGAATAATTATTTCATGTGGGGAAATTAGGATGAATCTTGACCCTATGACTAGATGACATTTCCCCCCATCATAGTGAATTTCCCTTTGATCATGCATAGAGGAATACTTATCATTGTGGCTAGGTCTATTTTATTTATCCTTTGATATTTAAACCATGAAAATATCAAGTATGTTATCTAACTCTTCTTGGGTTTCCTAGTTTTGATATCCAAAGATATTGTAGTTTCCTACTCCTCATTGGTCAAAGGTTGGTGCACCATATAATTTGGTCAACTAGATAAAGATTAGTTTCCTAGGTTCGTACTCCTCATTGGTCAAAGTTTTCCTACAAGTGGCATATTATTTTCTAGGATATTAACTATTTAAACATATTATGGGGGTTTTGTTACACCATTGATTTCTAGTAGGGAAAGGTTGGTAACCATGAGAAAATTGGTTTGTGGTAGAATTTGTAAGAGGAAATATTACATTTTTTTCTAGTGGGTTAGAGATGTTTATGCTATTATTAGAAGGGTCTGAGGTTATTTACATTATACTCACATGATCTTATATATATAACAAATTATCACATTGTATTGATCATATCTTGTCAATGTTTAACCCTAAAAAGATATATATATATTAGGGTTATATAGGGTTAAAGGGACTAGAGATAACCTAAGGTATAAGGGTGATAGATTATATCTATATTAGGATAATTAGATACTAAACTTATATATAACATATGATAAATCCATTAAACTAATATAGGCTAAAAATAGTAAACATAACTATGATTGATAAGAAAATGATAAAGAAACAAAGTAATTGGGTAGTTCTAATGTTATAAATTTGACTATAAAAGGGTTCTAAAATAATCACCATAATTTAAATTAAGTGCCTCTAGAGCTATGAATCCTAACATCAACCTAGGACAGTTGCATCAATGTTACTATATGAACTCAACACTTGTGTCCTTTATAGAATAACTATTAAAAAATAATGTGACCACCTTGATGCTTCCAAGTTTGTCTTCAACTTCAATCTATTGAATTTAGATCTAGGTCATGGACTATTTCTCCTCGTGAAATTAAAAAACCTTAGTCATTAATCTTCATAGTGACCTTAACACAAAATGGGTTAGTGGGCACATGGTTTTGAGTTGACCCTAAAGACCCTTATTTCAATGAGTGTTTCCTACACATATAATACTCTAAAGAGGGCCTTATACTGATGTATTTCTTCCCTAGATGTTTGTTTATGTGTAAATCATGTAAAATGTGCAAAAGTACAATAGTGACCTAGCTTGTAACTTAGCAAATAAGGATTTCAAGATGATCCATTAGTACTTTAGACCTATGTATATCTTATCCCTATGACTAATATGAAATTAAGATAAAATAATAAATCTTTAATTTATTGAGTGGTTGATTAAATATTTTTGATCAGTTGTCTTAGGTCTTTTCTAAGTTTGGTAGGAGAGGAATCAATGAGGGTTTATCTTGTATTTATATCAATCCCTTTAAATAAGTAACTCACATTAAATAACTTAGGTTAACCATTAGGATATGTTTCATTTGAAAATTTTATAAATTTAAGGTACTGGACATTTGCATCAGAGTAGGACACATACATCAATGGGATCAATAGATTAGGTATAAAATCAAAAATTATAGTGATAGAATATAAGTAGTTTTTAATCATTTTGGGTAATATATAAGGTCAGGGTCATAAACAAAATATTGGTTAGAATAAGAGATAACAAGATATAGTAGATGGAAGACTTATAAAAGTGGGAAAGGTCTAATATTGAGAGGATTAACCAATTTATAATTTTTCCAAGTGTACAAGAATAAGGTGTTATATAATCCATAATTATAATATACATTACCCCACTTTAATCTAGTAATGAAATTTATTGTATAAAGGAGAAGAAATATATACATAAGCGTGTATAACACACCTTGCCTTTTTGTGAGTCCAACTTGAGTGCTTTTCTGGTGATTGAATTACAACCAAGAGCAAGTTATAGTACATCATCAATGCATATAATTTGAAATTGAAAATATTGTAAATATTGAAATTGAAAGAGCAATGTTTAGGAGTAAACTTGTGTATCAATGTAACCAACCTACATATTGGCAAGTTGATTTGAACTATGTATCATTATAAGGATCTAAAACAAAGATTATGATAGATATATAAATATGGAAAGTGCATATATGTAAGGAGATAAAGAAATTGTAATGCACATACCCCCAACCTTAGAATAAAGGTGGGTTACCACCTAGAAATTGAGATTAGCTCAATAGTGCAACCCAATAACCTAATGAGCATGAGTTAATAAAGTCAAATCATACTTATTAATTGGTAAGGCTAGATGATAAAATCAATTCCAACCTAAAAAATTGGCAAGATTGAGTGATTTAATCACCTCAACCATATAAAAATTGAACCAAATTCTATAATCAATTGGCTCAATACAATCCATAAAATTACATCCTAGTGGGTGATGATAGTCCCTAAGAATATTTTGAAATTTGAAACTGATTTGGATTTTGAAATATTATGTGCACATTGCATAGCATATGCACCTTAGATATGTCTCATGATAAAACTCTTTATAATAATGGTATAAATTTATATAATTCTTCCATAAATTTGAATCTAGATTATATAATTATGTGATTTGGCCAATTTTCAAACTATGTAAGTTCGTAAAACATGATTCTAAAGCATGACTTATTATAAATGGAGAATAATTGAAACTAAAATAAGTACCAATGTGGCGAATATGTTTCCAAAACATGCCTCCATTAAATTTGGTTGTGTTGAATACTAAACAAGTGTGGTGAACATGATTCCAAATCATGCACCCACTAAATCTAAAACTATGAATGTGTGGAATCCATGCCTATGTGACATGCTTTCATTGAATTTTTAAATTGATATAAGTTCAAAATATTGAATAAGTGTGGATAAAATGCTTACAAAGCATACCTCCACCAAATAAAAAAATTGATATAATAGGTAAATGTGAAGAACATGACTCTATGACATCCCCCCACTTATATGCCCCCTTTTAGGTGAGGTAAGAATATAAACCAATATATATCTCACCTCAAATGGATAAGATAATTGAATAATCTATAAATGTAACCATGTAACATATACAATAATATGTCTAAGTAAATATAGCATTGAAGTGCATAGAATAATGTGATCACATGAAGGCCTAAGATGCATCATAAATATAATGGCAACATCTAGATAATACTATTATAATCTCAAAAATAAAATAAAGCACACACATAATAGTACTCAAATGCAAGTCAAAAGGCAATAGTCCAAGGAGATCGTTAAAAAAGGGCATGTTCAAATATATAATAATCAAAGTGGAATGACTTAAATAAATGTCCACAAAATAAAGGATGACATATTCAAATGTCCAAAAAATCATACATAGTCACATGTGATACAAAAGAAGGAACATATTCAAATGTTCAAATAAGTAAGATAATAGCAAGGTAAGACACTCAATGAAGTACATAAAGGAAATCATACGTAACTAGCATAAACCTATCATAGTATCCCATGGATCAAAAATTTTAGAAAAAAAATTCAATTTCATAGAATATCAAGTACCATGTGAAAGATATATTCATGAATAAATGCATGTTTAAGTACATATATGAGCTCAAAACATTGATAATAAAGAGACGATGGAATGATATAATCTAGAATTATTGTGATCATATAGGTGTATGACCCTAATGTCCATATGACATGAGTAGAAGTAAGTCTCAACATCTAAATTAGGAATAGGTCATGTGTCTATGTATGCCTATATCACACTAAGGTAAAATATTGACATGCATGTTTATGAATAAGATATAGTAGATGTGAGACTTATAAAAGTGGGAAAGGTCTAATATTGAGAAGAAAAACCAATTTAAGAGTTTTCCAAGTGTACAAGAATAAGGTGCTATATAATCCATAATTATAATCTAAATTACCCCACTTTAATCTAGTAATTAAATTTATTGTTTAAAGGAGAAGAAAAACATACATAGGTGTGTATAACACACCTTGCCTTTGTGTGAGTCTAAATCAAGTGATTTTTTGGTGTTTTAATTACAAACAACAACAAATTATAGTATATAATCAATGCATAAAAAATTTAAATTGAAAATATTGTAAAGATTTAAATTGAAAGAGCAAGGTTTAGGAGCACACTTGCGTATCAATGTAACCAATTTGCATATTGGTAAGCTGATTTGAAATATGTATCATTGTAAAGATCTGAAACAAAGATTACGATAGATATATAAATATGGAAAGTTCATATATCTAAGGAGATAGAGAAATTTCAATGCACATACCCCCAACCTTAGAATAAAGGTGGGTTACCACCTGGCAATTGAGATTAACTCAACAGTGCAACCCAATAACCTAGTGAGCATGAGTGAATTAAGTCAAATCATACGTATTAAATGGTAAGGCTAGTTGATAAAATCAATTCCAACATAAAAAAATGGAAAGATTGAGTGATTTAATCACCTCAACCATATACAATTTTAACCAAATAGTGTAATTAATTGGCTCAATACAGTCCATAAAATTACATCCTAGTGGGTGATGATAGTCCCTAAGAATATTTTGAAATTTGAAACTAATTTGGATTTTGAAATATTATGTGCACATTTCATAGCATATGTACCTTAGATATGTCTCATGCTAAAAATATTTATAATAATGGTACAAATGTATATAATTCTTCCATAAATTTGAATCTAGATTATATAATTATGTGCTTTGGCCAGTTCTAAAACTATGTAAGTTTGTAACACATTCTTCTAAAGCATGCCTTATTATATATGGATAATAATGAAAAATAAAATAAGTACCAATGTGGAGAATATGTTTCAAAAACATGCCTCCATTGAGTTTGGGTGAGTTGAATACTAAACAAGTGTGGTGAACATTATTCCAAATCATGCACTCACTAAATCTAAAACTATGAATGTGTGGAAGCTGTGCCTATTTGAGATGCCCCCATTTAATTTTAAAATTGATATAAGTTCAAAATATTAAATAAGTGTGGAGAACATGCTTACAAAGCATGCCTCCACCAAATATAAAAATTGATATAATTGGTGAATGTGAAGAACATGCCTCTATGACATTTCCCCACTTATATGCCCCCTTTTAGGTGAGGTAAGAATATAAACCAATATATACATCACCTCAAAAGGATAAGATAAATAAATAATCTATAAATGTAACCATGTAGCATATACAATAATATGTCTAAGTAAATATAGCATTGAAGTGCATAGAATAATGTGATCACATGAATGCCTAAGATGCATGATAAATATAATGAAAACATCTAGATAATAATAGTATAAGCTCAACAAGAAAATAAATCTCACACAAAAGAATACACAAATCCAAGTCAAAAGGCAATAGTCCTAGGAGATCATAAAAATGGGGCATGTTCAAATATATCATAGTCAAAGTGGCATGAATTAATTAAATGTCCAAAAAATCATACATAGTCACATGGGATACAAACAAAGGAACATATTCAAATGTTCAAACAAGCAAGATAATAACAAGGTTAGACACTCAATAAAGTGCATAAAGTAAATCATAAGTAAATAGCATAAACATATCATAGTATCCCATGGATCAAACATGTTAGTAAGAAAATTAAATTGCATAGAATATCAAGTACCCTATGATATATATATTCATGAATAAATTCATGTTTAAGTACATATGTGAGCTCAAAACATGATAATGAAGAGACCATGGAATGATATAATCTAGAAGTATTGTGATCATATAGGTGTATGCTCCTAATGTCCATATGACATAAGTAGAGGGAAGTCTAAACATATAAACTAGGAATAGGTCATGTGTCTCTGTATGCCTATATCACACTAAAGTAAAATATTGACATACATGTGTATGTATAAGATATAGTAGATACGAGACTTATAAAAATGGGAAAGGTCCAATATTGAGAGGAACAACCAATTTATAAGTTTTTCAAGTGTACAAGAATAATGTGCTATATAATCCATAATTATAATCTACTTTTCCCTACTTTAATATAATAATGAAATTTATTGTTTAAAGGAGAAGAAATGCATACCTAGGTGTGTATAACACACCTTGCCTTTGTGTGAGTCCAACTTGAGTGATTTTTTGGTGACTGAATTAAAACCAAGAGCAAGTTATAGTACATAATCAGTGCATATAATTTGAAATTGAAAATATTTTAAAGATTGATACTAAAAAATCAAGGTTTAGGATTACACTTGTGTATCAATGTAAACAACTTGCATATTGGCAAGTTGATTTGAAATATGTATCACTGTAAAGATTTGAAACAAATATTGAGATAGATATATAAATATAGAAAGTGAATATATCTAAGGAGATAGAGAGATTTTAATGCACATACCCCCAACCTTATAATAAAGGTGGGTTGCCACTTGGAAATTGAGATTAGCTCAACAATGCAACCCAATAACCTAGTGAGAATGAGTGAATAAAGTCAAATCATACTTATTAATTGGTAAGGCTAGATGATAAAATCAATTCCAACCTAAAAAAATAGCAATATTGAGTGATTTAATCACCTCAACCATATAAAAATTGAACCAAATACTATAATCAATTGGCGCAATATAGTCCATAAAATTACATCCTAGTGGGTGATGATAGTCCCTAAGAATATTTTGAAATTTGAAACTGATTTGGATTTTTAAATAGTATGTGCACATTGCATAGCATATGCACCTTAGATATGTCACATGCTAAAACTCTTTATAATAATGGTACAAATGTATACAATTCTTCCATAAATTTGAATCTAGATTATATAATTATGTACTTTGGACAATTAAAAAACTATGTAAGTTTGTAAAACATTCTTCTAAAGCATGCCTTAATATATAGAGAGAATAATGAAAACTAAAATAAGTACATATGTGGATAATATGTTTCCAAAACATGCCTCCATTGGATTTGGGTGTGTTGAATACTAAACAAATGTGGTGAACATGACTCCAGATCATGCACCCACTAAATATAAAAATATGAAGGTGTAGAAGCCATGCCTATGTGACATGCCTCCATTGAAATTTTAAATTGATATAATTTCAAAATATTGAATAATTATGGAGAATATGCTTACAAAGCATACCTCCACCAAATCTAAAAATTGATATAATTGGTAAATGTGAAGAACATGCTGCTATGACATGCCCCCACCTATATGCCCCCTTTTAGGTGAGGTAAGAATAAAAATCAATGTATATCTCACCTCAAAAGGATAAGATAACTGAATAATCTATAAATATAACCATGTAGCATATACAATAATATATCTAGGTAAATGTAGCATTGAAGTGCATAGAACAATGTGATCACATGAAGGCCTAAGATGTATGATAAAGATAATGACAACATTTATATAATAATAGTATAAGATCAAAAATAAAATAAAGCACACACAAGAGTACTCAAATGCAAGTCAAAAGGTAATATTCCAAGGAGATTGTAAAAAAGGGGCATGTTCAAATATCACATAATCAAATTGGCATGACTTAATTAAATGTCCATAAAATAATGGATGACATATTAAAATGTCTAAAAAATAATACATAGTCACATGGGATACAAACAAAGGAACATATTCAAATGTTAAAACAAGAAAGATAATAACAAGGTAAGACACTCAATGAAGTGCATGAAGGAAATCATAAGTAACTAGCATAAACATATCATAGTATCCCATTGATCAAGCATGTTAGAAGAAAAAAATCAATTTCATTTCACATCAAGTACCATTTGAAAGATATATTCATGAATAAATACTTTTTTAAGTACATATATTAGCTCAAAACATGATAATGAAGAGACCATGGAATGATATAATCTAGAAGTATTGTGATCATATAGGTGTATGCCCCTAATGTCCATATGACATGAGTAGAGGGAAGTCCCAACATCTAAAGTAGGAATAGTTCATGTGTCTATGTATGCCTATATCACACTAAATTAAAATTTGACATATATGTGTATGTATAAGATATAGTAGATGCGAGACTTATAAAAGTGAGAAAGGTCCAATATTGAGAGTAACAACCAATTTATAAGTTTTCCAAGTGTACAAGAATAAGGTGATATAAAATACATAATTATAATCTACATTACCCCAATTTAATCTAGTAATGAAATTCATTGTTTAAAGGAGAAGAAATGTATACCTAGATGTGTGTAACACACCTTGCCTTTATGTAAGTCCAACTTGAGTGATATTCTAGTGATTGAATTACAACCAAGAGAAATTTATAGTACATAATTAGTGCATATAGTTTGAAATTGAAAATAGTTTAAATATTGAAATTGAAAGAACAAGGTTTAGGAGTACACTTGTGTATTAATGTAACCAACTTGCATATTGGAAAGTTGATTTGAAATATGTATCATTGTAAGGATCTGAAGTAAAGATTATGATAGATATATAAATATGGAAAGTGAATATATCTAATGAGATAGAGATATTGTAATGAAAATAACCCCAAACTTAGAATAAAGGTGGGTTTCCACTTGGCAATTGAGATTAGCTCAATAATTTAACCCAATAACCTAGTGAGAATGAGTGAATAAAGTCAAATCATACTTATTAATTGGTAAGGCTAGATGATAAAATCAATTACAACCTAAAAAACTGGCAAGATTGAGTGATTTCATCACCTCAACCATATACAAATTGAGTCAAATAATGTTATCAATTGGCTCGATATAGTCCATAAAATTACATCCTAGTGGGTGATGATAGTCCCTAAGAATATTTTGAAATTTGAAATTGATTTGTATTATTAAATATTATGTGCACATTACATATCATATGCACCTTATATATGTCTCATGCTAAAAATATTTATAATAATGGTACAAATGTATATAATTCTTCCATAAATTTGAATTTAGATTATATAAATATTTACTTTGGCCAATTCTAAAACTATGTATGTTTGTAAAACATGCTTCTAAAGCATACCTTATTATATATAGAGAATAATGAGAACTAAAATAAGTACCAATGTGGAAAATATGTTTCCAAAACATGCCTCCATTGAATTTAGGTGTGTTGAATACTAAACAAGTGTGGTGAACATGATTCCAAATCATGCACCCACTAAATCTAAAACTATGAATATGTGGAATTCATGCCTATATGACATGCCCCCATTTAATTTCAAAATTTATATAAGTTTAAAATATTGACTAAGTGTGGACAACATGCTTAAAAATCATTCCTCCAACAAATCTAAAGACTGATATAATTGGTAAATGTGAATAACATGCCTCTATGACATAACCCCACTTATATTCCCCCTTTTAGGTGAGGTAAGAATATAAACCAATATATACCTCACCTCAAAAGGATAAGATAACGGAATAATCTATAAATGTAACCATGTAGCATATACAATAATATGTGTAGGTAAATGTAACTTTGAAGTGCATAGAATAATTTGATCACATGTAGGCGTAAGCTACATGATAAAGATAATGGCAACATATAGATAATAATAGTATAAGCTCAATAAGTAAATAAATCACACACACAAGAGTACTTAAATGTAAGTTAAAAGGCAATAGTCCAAGGAGATCATAAAATAGGGGCATGTTCAAATATCAAATAATCAAAGTGGCTTGACTTAATTAAATGTCCACAAAATAAAGGATGACATATTAAAATGTCCAAAAAATTGTACATAGTCACCTGGGATACAAAAAATGATCATATTCAAATGTTCAAACAAGCAAGATAATAGCAAGGTAAGACACTCAATGAAGTGCATAAAGGAAATCATAAGTAACTATCATAAACATATCATAGTATCCCGTGGATAAAACATGCTAGTAAAAAAATTCAATTGCATAGCATATCAAGTACCATGTGAAAGATATATTCATGAATAAATGCATGTTTAAGTACATATATGAGCTCAAAACATGATAATGAAGAGATCATGGAATGATATAATCTATAAGTATTATGATCATATAGATGTATGCCCCTAATGTCCATATGACATGAGTAGAGGGAAATCCCAACATCTAAATTAGGAATAGGTCATGTGTCTGGGTACGCCTATATCACACTAAAGTAAAATATTGACATACATGTATATGTAGGAGTTACTGATATGCCATCCATTAACATGAAACTAACACATGGATGTCAAGGATCCAATATAAAATGTTTTATGTTGAAAATGTTTTTGGATTTTTTATATTTATTTCCTTTTTTTGGTATTTTGGAAAATTTGAAAAGGAAAGGACTATCCTATAATCCCCAAAAAGGGGTGGTTTTAAATGTCTCCCCATTATGAATCTGGTGTAATAAACTGGTGACACTACCAAAGAGCATGTGTAGGTGTAATATATATCACTATAATATTTGTGATGCTCTACATATGAAAAATAAGTCTCTCTAGTCTTAGAGAAATAGGAGTAATAGGATCAGGGTTTCATGGAACCCATAATTGAGTGATTTGTGGTTTCTTAAGAATAATAGTAATAGTAACATGTGTAGGTGCTTTAGATATCTAAATATAGTGTGTAGTAGATGAATATTTTATATAATCCAGTGTATGTCTATGATTTAATGGTCTCTCAAGTAATAACCACCTAGTAAATGAGATTACTTGTTGCTTACCCTTTTGTGGTGGATTAACCTTAATAGGTTGGATAGTTAGTTTCTTAGGTATAAATTTCTCTTATTCAAGAGGATGTTCATATGAAATTTTGTAAATTATACCTAATTGACATGAATGTATTTAACACACACATGTACTAAAAAAGGTAATACTCAAAGTGTATCGATACAAGGTCTTCCTAATAACACATCAAAGATTTTTGTGAAAGGTGTAACTGATAAGGTAGTAACCACATGTGTGGGACTTACCTATAATGGTGGATCAATCTCACCAAGAAATTTTTGGGAAGCCCTATCAAATTCTCTAATTTATCTATTATAAGGATGAAAGTCATGATGAGTATAACCCAAATGCACAGGTAGTGTCATGGTGCAACCATTTTCACTTGCACCATTATCAATCATAATGATGTATATAGGTTGATGGTCAATGAATGCTATCATTAATAAATAATTAATATTAGATTCATCATCCTTAATATCAATGTCATTGACATTAATATAAAGTCTCTAAACCATAGGATGTATATGTCATGTATAAGTACAAATAATCCCATCTAATGGGTTCCCATAATGTGATGGAACATGATGTTTAATATATGTCATTTGCACTTTTGTTTCCTTATTATAATGGTATTGCAAATTATCATTAAATATTTTATTATTATTTTGGTGATCACCAAGTTTTGAAATTGATTCCTTGGAAGGATCATCAAATTTAATATTTTGGTCATCAATGAGACCTTGGATCTTATGATTTAAGGTAAAACATCTATTTTTAGAATATCCTAGTCCCTAGTGGTAATAAAAATAAACATTTAAATCATATCTTTTGGGTAGAGGTACTTTCATATCAGCCTTTATAGGATGAGGGAGCTATATAAGTTGACACTTTATTAATCATGGGATTAACATGGTAGGAGGCTCAAGTAAGCATGTATATTATCTCTTTGGTGCATTAGATAAGATAAAATAATTATTTTACTATGCAATTATGTTAATTATGGTGATTTTTTCTTTTTTAAGCTCAAGAGGTTTTAATATATAAATTGGCTTTATTGTAATTTGGTACTGGATGTAGATGTAACTTGTGTGTTTTATACATACTTAAGCTTATTTATGAAGTAGACTTATTTTCATGGTCCTATAAAATATGGGATGAGCCATAAAAATGATTGAACTTGTTGAAAACAATGGACTTGTTTAAAGGAGCAAGAAAACTTTTCTTGAATATGTCTTGAAAGTCCTTGCCTACACTAGGATTGGTCATTTTTTATAACATTGTCTTTTACCTCAATACATATTCATTGAAAGGTTCATTTGTTCCTTGTTTGAATTTGTTAATTTGTGTGTAGGAAGAGTTTTTCAAAAATATTAATGAAAAAGTGTGCTAAAAAATGATCTATATGAGGTTTAAATGCTTTCATATATTGGAGAGGTAAATCATAGATCCAACTCAAAGCATTGTCCTTGAGGCTTATTGGGAATAATTTGGTCAAAATTTTATCATTGGAGGTATAATCAAGACATGACACATAAAGGATTAAAATATTGTACTTAGGATCACCATTTCCATCATAAAATGTGAACTTAGGTGCAAAAAAGTAACTTGGAAAAGGGTGAAATTATATCTCAAGTGTAAGAGGGTTATTTAACACATCTTGGGAATCAATAGTGTAAGGATACTTTAAAGCATTTTATTTAATGTTTGTAACCTTGTACTCCAAGGTCTTTACAACTTTAAGGAGTATTTGAGCTATGGACCCATTGGGATTTAGATTAGAAAGTTAAGTAGTCACTAAAGGGGATGTAATCATGGCTTGAATAGGCATAGAAAATGGTATCTTAGTTGAAGCATTTTTTATCCCCGTGGTAGGTGTATTAGGTTATAATGTGTTTGGGGGGGAAATTGTTGGTATATGGGGATGAACCATAGTTATAATAATATGATAAATATACGGACCTATTTGGTCATCTATATTTTTTTTAGTCTTAGTTTTTAAAATGATTTTTAATATTTCATCAATATCTTTAGGGTTTTGTTATGAATACGCTCATGAAACAATGCAATTTTTTGCACTTTCTCATGATTTATTTACTCATGTTTATTGGTTTCATTAGATTCATGATTTTCATTATCATATTCTTCTTCTATGATAACCTCATCAATATATTTTGCATTATCAACATTTATATCATCATGATTCATAGGATGATATCCCTCATTTGTTAGAGACATATTAAGTAGTGTAAAGGGAAGCACAACATGTTCCATAGGCACACCTCCTAATCTAGGAATACACATAGGTTGTATGTAAAATAATATAATAAATAAATAAAAAGTATAACAATATAAAACCCTCGATAATTGAAGACCCTAAGAATTAGAAATGTTTACAATCATACTAATCAGGTTCACTATATATTTAACCCTAAAAATATATAGATTTAGATTATTTAGGGTTAAAGGGGATAGAGATAGCCTAAGGTAAAAGGGTGATAAACTATCTCTTGAGTAGGCCAATTATATTCTAAAATCATATATGACCTATGTTGAATTAATTAAACTAAGATCAACTAAAAATAGTAAGTATGGTCATGCTAGATATGAAAATGACAAAGAAATAAAGTACTTAACTAGTTTTAATGCTAACAAAATTATGGATCTAGAATAGGAAGAAAGTAGATTGAAATAGGGTTATGGAATAGTCACCAAATTATGGGTTAAGTTCCTCTAAATTTATAGACACTAGCATCAGCCTAGGATAGTTACATTGACACTAATTTTTGAACTTGGCACATATGTCCTAAATGAAATACCTAAATCTAAAAGATGAAATCACCTAGATTATTGTGGGTTTGTATTCATATTCAATCTTGTAGATTCATATCTAGGTCATGTATTATCACTCCTCATGAAATTACAAAACCCTAGTTATTCATATTCATAGTGACCTTAGGAAAAAAGGGGTTAGTGAGCACATAGTGTTGATCTGAACCGAAAGAACCTCTATCAATGAGGTTTCCTACATATCCAATACTATAAAGAGGGCATTATAATAATTTAATTATTCCCTATGTGTTCACTTGTGTGTGAATCTGATATAATTTTTAAGGGATTTATGGTGTTTAAAACACTAGGTGTTAAAGTGCTGAAATAATAAATAAGGGAATAAATATAACCAATACTTTGTACAATAATTGACATAATATGATTATTATAAAAATAATAATGAAATCCACAAAGATGTACCTATCTATAAATTTATTTAGGTAGGTGAGTGATAGGATGAAACTTGGTGTAGGAGCTATATAGAGTGTCATAAATTAGAAATAGGTCTCAAAAACCTTGTTGGATAGTAGCACAATCCTTTGGATACTAGCACACTATGCTAGTGTACTCAAGGATGCAACAATGTCATTTTACAAATAACATTATAAACTTTATAATATGCCTTCACCTAAGTCTGAGACACCTATAATTTTACATAAAAGCCTTGATTTTCTCTTTGTGACCAATTTTGACTAATTTTAGATGCAAAACCCTAGACCTCTATATTGTTAGGGTATTTAAGGATCACAAGTAGAAAAAGTGTAATTTTAAGTAGATAGGTAGACATGAATTTAACACCACACTCTATTGAGAGTTTCTATCATACCAATACCTTGAGAGGAAATTAATCCCAATGTAGTTCTCATAATCTAAGTGTTGGTGCAAGTGTAAGTGAATGCGAGTATGAGTGATAGATTGAGTGATTCAATTATGACTTGAGATTATAAATTTGAGTATTATGAGATTAATATTACTATAGATATTTTGATGTAAAATTATGGAAGGATAGGGATCAATGACCTTATTTTCACAACTTTATTTTGAGCTTATTTATGTGTATTTGCATCTAATTTCCATCTAGTGGGTAAATGGATAAAAGTCATGTATATATACTGATTTAGTGATTTTCAAGATGTGTAATAAGTCTATCAAACCTTAAGGTATCTTGATAAATGGAAATATTTATTTTAGAGGATAAAAGAGGTAATGGATAATAGTGTGGTCCCTTGGTCATTAGGTCAATACACTAGTGTGTAAAGGGCCACATTAGTGTCCAAGTGGTAGAATGTTGTGTACTAAGGGCTTAGATGCTTAGGATATGGTTTAAAACTAATATTGGTATAATTGAGGATGGGATATACCTATAAAAAAGTTGTATAAGGATCAAAATAGGCCCTAAGATAGGTCTAGGGATAAATTAGGGATATGGTGGTCTTAAGGGACACTAATTACACTCAAGTGACATTTAATGTGACTATATTTCCCCCCATATATTATAGAAATATAAAAAAGTGAAATTATTAGGATAAATAAAAAATAATAATATTTAGACTTACCTATGAGGTGAAGCCCATGAATCTGGGTTTAAGTTTGTGAAGTGTGATCTATTTCGTATCCTACAAATGAAACATGGATGACTTAGTCCTTAACTAAATAATATCAAAATCAAAGGTAATATTGAGTAAAGAGATAAGAGAGAGAGGAAATGAATGAATACACCTAATTGGGTACATGAACTAATGCTAAAATCTAATGACATCCTCTGTGTGTCTAGTTGGTGATCAAATTGGTAAATAGCTTGGACTGAGTTGATGTCTTTCTTAATCCCCACATGTGGGTGGATCAAGAACTCAATCTAGTTTTGACTCCATAATTTACCACCCTTATTTAGTGGATTATAATATGTTAATAACTTGGATTGTATTGATATCTTGTCCAAATCTATTATGCATGTGGCTTAGGAACTCAAGTAAGCTATGAATCCATCATAGCCTAACCATGTGTAGTAGATGTATATGTGACTAAAATTATATGATGTAATTGATGTTGAGAAATGTAGCTTAAACTATATAGGATGGCTTTGGGGGAACTTGAAAAATATGAAATTAAAAATGACTGAGTTATATTGAGAACATATATATGTAGCTTAGGGACTACTTGGTAATGCCAACCACCTAAGATATAATAAGGCATCAATCTAGTACAAAACTAGTGCAAATGGTGTATGGATTAATAATGTAAAGAATGACATGGAGTTTCCATTCCATCTAAGAGTACTAGTGTCAAAATTGATCATGTGGAAATAAATTGTCATGCACATGCCCCCAATAATGATATGTATGCATATGGATTCTAGACTAAATTATATTAATTTGTATATAAACATATCTAAACTAAAATGGGAGTGATCGCTCCATGCATGATGCCCCTAATCTGAGCAAACTGGTATGATTTTGGGTAAAACCAAGAATAAACTGATCATAATTGATAATATATGATTGATACCATGTAAGCATGAACTATAAATAACATACTTATATAGAAAATTAAGAATTTCCTATTTCTAGGGCTATTAGATAGTAGTGTGGTCCCTAGGAAAGTAATGCATTTCACTAGTGTCCTCTATGTCATGCTATTTTTCTTATGTGTTTTTTCTATGCCAAAATGAAATTGATATGTGTCTTATTATTTTCCACTAATTTTTCTAGATTCCAAGATCTATAATCTATGTTTGAATGTTAAAACTTATGTTTTGAGTGACTCAAACGCCCTGATCTTTGTGATAAACCCTTATGAATGTCCTTTATTTTAATAAGAGTTGTTAAAACTGTGAAATAAATTTAATCAAAATAAAATATTTACATCATGTGTGTTATACTATAAATATATGATATATACATTATGAACCAATTTAATGTGTATACATGACAATATAATATAAAATAATCTAAGTATAAGTTTTCAATATATGATGTATGTTAGATCTAGCATTCAAAAGATTGTCAAGATAGATGTAATAATGTAAGCATTTATATGAACATAAAATCTAACTAAAATATACTAAAAATACTTATGGGGATGGGGCATGATGTCCATGAAGGAACCTAAGAAGGAAGGGGAGATGCATGAGGTCCCTCATGGCATCAAAAACTTGGTGTAAGTGTAACAAGTAAGAGATAAGTGTCATCGCCACAACACATATATGAAAGTATACATACAAACACATGAGGGATAAAATATAGGCAAAGGGGACATAATACAATGGACATGGGAACATGTCACTAAGTTTGAGATATATCACACATATAAGAATATGTCTAAATGTCCACATATGCATATAATAAGCAAGGTTGGCTTAGAGCCACATGGAAGGACATGTTCAAATGTATACACACATAATTGAGAAAGCACACATAAGTACATGGGCACATGTCCAAAGCATACACATAGCAAAAAAAAGTGTATTATATCCTTGGAATAATTTCATATTCAAATTCTATCAAGTAGATGTAAAATCAAAGAGACAATCAAATCTAAACTAGTAAATCCATAAATGAAAGTATGCATGAACATGTAATACAAATCAATATAAAAGTAAACATGTACATAATATGAGTCTTGATTAATAATAGTTGATAAAAAATCTATGTAGCATAGAATGATATAACCTGGTAAAGTGGAAGTTATGTATAGGATTCCCCCCAATGGGTGAATGTATTAATGTTAAATTTATGTATATTTGTAAGTGCCCCTAATGGGTAGATAGTAGCAAATTTGGATCTATGTGATTGATATGTGTCCCAAAAGAATCTATTAACAATCAAAGAGAACAAGTGAAGCATTTATGTATGATAAAACTAAACTACACTACCATAAATAATATATATAGTATTTAACAAATATAAGGAATGCAAACATGGAAATGCATACAATATGAAAATTTGTATTTCATGAGAAATATTTGAATTTATTTATATTTTGAATATATTATATTATTTTTTTATTTTTTTAATATAAGCTAGGTACAAGAGGAGAGATAATACTAACTTAGGAGTCTCAAAAGAGACTTGTAATCAATGTGTTTTATATCAAAGAGAGGAATAGCATATGTGCTAGTTGTAAGAAGAGGTATCTAAGATCAGAGAATTAGATGTATTGAGTGATCTATAGCTATAAATATCTATATATAAGGGATATGAATTTATGGAGATAACTAAATAGTCCAATGAAATGTGGGGTTCTTGAAAACCTATTTGGTAGACGAATCTATAACTATAGTGGATGTTCTATGTTATAATAGTAATATATGTGATAATGGGGTAGAGAGAGACTCTCTAGAATCTAAAAAATGTCTATGACATATGGATATCTCTAATATATGTATCTATGGGAGAGTATGTGTACATGGTAATGTCATAGGAATAGACCTCGCCTAAATAGGTGGTTCAATTGATATTATAGGCGTGTTAATATAAGTTGTGTGTAGAATGGTAACTAGTGTCTATTTTATAAGTAGTTGTAAGATAGGTAAGGAGTACTCATATAGAAGGCCCTCAAATTTAACCACTTTATTAACATTTATATATTTATGGAATTTATGTATAGTGGATGGGATAGGTTGAAGTTATTATATCCAAATCCTATGCAATAACATGTCAAATGTGTTGGAACTAGGTACCAAAAATAATTTGGTGGCCACATGTATGGGACAAATGTTTAATAGAAGTACTATATTACTGATAGAGATATAAGCATGGCCATTAAATGACTGAATAATTATATCTATCTAAGAAATATTATATTCTAAATTACATAAATGCTATACAAGTGTGATAGTACACATATTAATGCTTGACCCATTATTAACCATGCCACTTTGAATGGGATGATGATAAATGTAGGACTTTATAAATAGTTCATATAAATTTGAGTAGTCATCAATTATATCCTACTCTAAAAAAGTGATAAAAGGTATAATTAGCACTATAGTATGATACACACTTTTGTACCCAACATCCCCCATTTACTTTAAGGAGAAACGAGGACCCACTTTTTTTAGATTTTGGTCTTAATATTACGCCCCTTTTTTCATATGTTTATGCAGATTCTATAAAATATAAAGTATTTCACTTTTGGCAAGATGATATTGGGATTGTGTTTCATGAGACTAACTTTTTTTCTATAAAGAATATTCTTCAATTTTATATTTTCAGGTTGATTCTTTTAGCCCTTATACATTTTATCCTTTTGGGTTTGTTGTGTCTTTGGAATTATTGGGAATATTTTATTTAGGGCTTAATTTTTTCTAAGCCTTATTCTATTAGGAAAATTATTGTAGACATTTTTTTCTAAAACAATTCCCTTGAAGTAATTTGGCATGTGATCTCTTTTCCTTATGGAGTTTTGGACTACAGACATTTTATCCAAAAAAAATCCCTAGATGGATTATCCCTTTGAACCTACCAAACCTACCCTTCAATACTTTTGAATTTACCCTTATTTATATGAAATCAACCTTTGGGGAGATCAAAAGTTCCCTTTGGCCCCTATGAAGTAGACCTTTAAGGTAATTTTTTCCATGAAGTAGACCCTTTGAATCCTTTCCACATACCCTTTGGGACTTTTTAACTATCCCTTAGACCTTTTTGAAAGTGTCCTTTATCATTTAAATTATCCCTTTATCCTTTCCCAAATTGACCAATTTACCCTTTCAACCAGATCTTTTAAGGTACATACCCTTTGAGTTTTGTGTAAATGACCCTTTAAGACTTTTATCCTAAACCCTTTACCCTATAGGACTTATCTTTTAGGATATCCTTATTGACCCCTTTGTCATATGAAAAATGTCCTTTGGCCTTGTGTATTAGACCTTTTACTATGGACATACCCTTCAAAATTTCTATCCCAAGCCTTTGACCCTTTTTGAAGTGACCACATACCCTTCAAAATAATAGTCACACCCCTTTTTCCCACCAAAAGACCATTTAGACCCAAATCACATACCCTTCAAGTTTGTTTCGAACTACCCTATGCAACTTTTTAAATGACCCTTAGATGTATGAAATTACCGTTTGAGAAAATCAAAAGTGCCCTTCATTTGTTATGAAGTAGATCCTTCAAGACTTTTGTCATGGATAAAATGCCCTATGAAGTGTGCCCTTTAGATCAAAATTACCCTTTGGGGAAATTGAAAATTCCCTTTAGAACTTTGAAATCACCCTTTAGGATAATTGTCTTTAGACTTTTACCTAGATGAAATATTTGGGGAAATTCTTGTCGACATTTTTTCTAAAATAATTTCCCTAAAGGAATTAGTCTGTGAATGTTGACCCAAAAGTATTTTTACGATGTAGACCCTAAGTGCCTTATTACTAAGAATACTACTTGTCTCACTATACTTAGCCAAAACCAAGGTAAAAATATTTCCTATCAATACTTTAAAAACCCCACCATCCTAAGCTAACAAGTTTGAATTATAAAATAAATAAAAACCAAGTGAATGTTTCACATTTATGTCATACAAACTAATATTCATTATAGGATTATATTTAGGCAATACACAATTATTGAAAATCCATCATTGTATTCAAGATAACTTTCATTTTAAGTCTTCTACTTTTTTACAGTGATGAATATCCCTAGTTCCCACTTCAAGAGTACTATGAGTAAAACAGTGACTGAGTTAGAGCTAAGAAATTTTCATAGCTTACATAACACATAAAATAAGCAACATAGAGTATGCATCAATGGCATCCACATCTATGACATTCCAAGGGATGAATATTCCATCCCCATATTTTATTAAGGACTCTATAGAGTTTATAGAAATAGTCTTTGATGCCATAGTGTTTGGATATAAATATCATTATTATTTAACATTATGGGATGTCATCAGTTTTGTGGATGTGTTTTCACTGGAAGATGATATGAAACTAGCAGATATATTATTTTTTAAGGAATTATTATCATTAAAATTGAAAATATTACACTTTCCTACATCCAAGATGGAATTAATGTTGTGCATTGACCTCCTAAGGGACTTATTATTTTTAGGGAAGATATCATAAGATGCTTTCCTATATCATTCTAATAATAATACAGTGGTCATGTACATTTTAGAGGTATATTTATAGAGATACCTATCTTTGAGTATAAAAAATGCCTACTTCAACAAGCAACATTGGTATAATTTAATGCAAAGACCTTGATGGATAAGTTACTATCTTCATGGCTACTCCTAAGCTAGACCATCACATGGAAAGGGAAGAAGCCAAAAAGATTAATTGTGATTGACAAATTTAGGATGGGGATTTGCATTGGTATGTTGCTTCTCAATAGATTATATGATATGACTAGTATTCATTTTGTTAATTTGGATTGGGTATCACTAATATACATGATGCTTACACATGATGTTGCATATGCACTAGGTAAAATTATTAGCCTTCAATTTAGAGAGAAAATTATTCATAAGGAAAAGTGTTCCATGCCCTCTATAGATTTTTATGTGATGTTCTATTTGTTGGACGTAGTCATGGGTACATGTTAGAAAGACCTCGGTGAATTGTGGGCTCCAGCCATAGATTGTGAGAAGAATATAATCTATGATCATTACCAATTCGTGCATATTTACTAATATAAAAAGTATATGGTGAGGATCTTTAAGGATGTCTATCCTCAAGTTTGGAATGTCATTCATGGCTCTCCCATGACTCAAATTGGATAGAAAATTATGAAGAAATTGTTAGGGAAAGGGGATTATTTCCTTTACCTAAATTTCACTGTTATTATGGTTTGGGGAAACAAGGTTGGCCCCTTGTGTCTTTGAAGGTTATGCCAGACAAACTAGATGAATTAGAAATCACCTTCTAGTTACGAAAAAACATTCAAGAATATTTATCAAGGTAGAAGAAGGCCTTGTATTTTGATCATTTTATGAGTACTGGTATAATGGTCTATATAATGAGGAAGAATCTCAAGGAAGTAGGTGGAAAATGTAGGAGTTATCCCTTCCCTACAATTGTACATATAGATTGGGATCCACATGGGCTAATCCAAAAGAACATTCATGAATTTAACATCCCTTATAGTCATGAGCCTTATGAATATGATTTCCTATTTTTTAATGCCAAGTCTGGTGAGGAAATATTGGAATCAGTGTAGATTGTTGGGCTGTAAGAGGATAATTTGAGAATGATCTAGGATTACCCCTTTATTTCTACCAAAGAGTTAGACAACAAAAAGGCACTCTATAAAGGGTGGAAAAAAATGGATTTCTATATAGGATAGTCTAAAGAGAAATACAATGACCAATTTTCTTCCTCCTCCCAATGACTTCCTTTGAATTTGAAGATGAAAATAGTGAAAAAAGAGGTTGGGTTACCTGAGCCTAGTTCTAATAGGGGAAGACAAGTAAAGGATCCCATCATCAGAGATTCTAATGAGGAAGAGAGAAAAAAGAATTTCCTACTATATTTTATAGTCAAGTGTCAATTTATATGTCCTAGGTACACATAGTTACATCCATTAGGATAGTAACTCCAAAAGCAACAACATCATCACCTTTGGACTACCCCACACAAGTGTTGACCAAATTTGAATTTTATGTCAAATTATGACCCCTATAGGTAAAATTTTATCTTTTATGTGTTTTAAGGGTCTAATACATGTGTCACAAGGTGTTTTATTGGTTAATTAATGTTATACTAGCCTTGGTCCTTAGTCATTTTAGTCATTTTGAGGTCAAAAAATGGGCATTTTAATGAATTTTATGGATTATTTGGAAAGTGTGAATGTTTAAAAAGGTTATGTCACATTAAATGTGTCCACACATGTATTAATCAACTATTGGTAACTAAATGTGGTAGGTGCTTCAAAAGAAAGAGTAGTTTTCTTGGAAAAAGAGGTGAGTTTGGCACTTGTAAAACCCATGGGGAAGTGTGCCACATGGGAGATGATAATATAATGTACCTTAAGATTTATAAAGCTTAGTTACACGTTTTAAATGCTTTGAAAGTCACATTTTTGGCCCAAAACCATTTTACTCATTTATCACCATTTTAGGCACACAAAACCAGTCTTTAGGTTTGTACTTGATATAAACAACATGAGAGGATTAAAATAAAAATCATTGGGAAGGTTAAAGTAAACTTAGATACATTAATTTATATTATAATATTTTTAATAATTATGGCCTTTACTTCATGAACCATCCTCATGAAGCTGACTATGTTTTTCTTCTTATTATTTCATGCATGCTATAGGTTTTGCTCCATTTTTGGTAATTTTGAATGATCCAATTGGTAATATTATCTCTATATGATTTTTTATTTATTCTCTAATGATTTCCATTCTTATTTTCATGTTTCAAAGTGTTTGGATAAGTCAAGTACATCAATATTGCAAGAGAAGCACTATTCTATGTTACAGGCAACTTTTCCTCTATTTTTAGAATATTCATGTTTTAATCATGATTCCAATGTTGCGATATATTTATTTCAATGTATTATTTATCCCATATTATTTAAATTTCATTCTCTAGGGTAATCTCTCCATGAAGGTGCAGTCACATGCAACTTATCATTTAGGTAGCCATTAATGAACATGTGTAGGTGTCATGAAGGAGAAAAATAACATTTAAATGGATGTTTTTAAGTTGGTTCAAAGACCATGATAATTAAAATCACCCATTTTAATAATTTTAGAAGATTTCAATTCTTTTCATGAGGTCTAAAATAATGCACACTACCCCAAACTCACATTTACTACTTGTACACATGATAGTGTTCACCTAAAGGTGTTTATAGGAGAGAATAAAGTTTGAATAAAGGTTTTTTAATTAATTTAAAATTATTAAATATGGTAATCACCATGTAGACAATTATATAAAATCCTAATTCTATTCATGAGTCAAATACAACATTCACTACCTATACATGACCATAACCACCTACAAGTGATACCACAAAGAGCAAGGTAACCATTTTCAAGTGTTAGAATTGATGATCAAACCATATTTTAGGTCCTATAATTATTTTAAATCATTAATGACCATTTTTAAGGGCTAATATCAGAAAATTAAATTGATAATCACTTCTAAGGTATATGATTGTAGTTTTAGGGACTATTATACCTAAAACAAGAAAGTAGAGCACCATAGAATTTTTTTGATACATTATTATAAGTTTTAAAGGTAATTTTATACATAATGGTGATAAAACCTTTCATAACCTACATGGGATGAGTAATTACATGTTTTGGAGGAAGATGACAAATGGAACATGGTTTTTGGGAAGCCTAAAATCAAAACTTTATGTACTAATTTTGAGTAGTGAAATCTATAGGTTTGAGTTATAGTAGTCCTCTTTATCCAAGTTGTAGTATGAAACCATGTTTCATGATGAAATATTTTAATATCATGTAGGATATAATCCATGAGTAAAAAGACATTCAAAATAGGTTCACCTACTAAGTTTTGATCACTTTTGCATCTATAACTAGGACCAATTTTTGATATCCTTCATGATGAGGAGCTTGAACATAAAAATATATGTATATGAAAATAAATATCAGATAATAATTTTATTATTAAATACCTTATATATTACCCAAGGGAAAATTTCATGTATCCCAAGGTGAAATCACACTTATAGGCTTCTTTTGTCTCACTACTTTCCATTCTACTTCCCTATATGCACACAATGTCATGAAACATGGAATCTAAGGGTTTATGTTAAATGAAATCAAGGTGAAAAAGGAAAAAAATCATTGATAAATCACTATTTAATGTTTAATAATAGTTCTAGATGTTTACTCAATCCTAAACCCATCAATCATCACCTACAAGAACAGTGCGCACCCATGAAAGACACAATCAAGAGATACACTTCATTTTGAGAGCCTAAGGTGTGAGATGGATAAGAAAATACATGAATTTATTCTTTTAAATATCTAGGAAATATTAAAAATTTTATTTAAATCCTAATTCATAAAATACACACCTATAGGGGTCGTTCTTGAGGGAGAAAAATAAGAAATATAGTTAGGCAGAGGTCATACTCAGTCCATACCAGTTAAGGTGGAGGAGTGTGTTAGAGGTTGGAGAGATAAATGGATAATAAAGAACATAAATCATGATCATGAAAACATATATATGATATTTTAATTAAAAAACAAGAAAATAAATGATTTTAAACCTATATCATATAGTCCACAGTCTTAAACCCTATCGATAGTTTTTTCACACAAGGTTTATTTTAGATTTTGGAGAAATTTGAAGGCATAATTACCTAATATAAAGATTAATTTTAGTGTGGTGGGTCATAAAAACTTTAATAATGACTTAAAATACTCATATTTTCTAAGATAATAGGGGAAGTACCCCTATTTTATCTTAGATAGGGGTACTTCCCCTCATGTATACACTGATAGGTTTAAGGAAAAAGTGATGAGTGATGGAATAGGTGATGTTTTAAACTCTAAAATATTTGTGTGGATTTTTATATCACCCAATAAAATTTGGATAACACATAATAGGATTATGGAACCTATCATGATGATCTAAACCCTTATAGTTGCAGTCAAGCATGATAGGCATTTTTAGGCCTAGAGGACAAATGGTGGGCTAAGTGAATAATTGAGAATTATAAATATTTTTATGAGGTTGAAACACAGCTAAGAAATTATTTAAGACATTTTATATAATTAATAACCCCATATTGTAGGTTTAAACTTACAAAAGTTATAGAGGGGCTACAAGACTAACATTAAGCTTAGTGTCCAAATGAGGGGTCATTCAAACTTATAGCATGAGATGAGATTTGTAACCTATTGAAACATTTTTATGGGGTAAAATAATTTTTTTTAAATCTCTTAATATGAAAATTAAACTATGAAAATTCTATTTTTAGCTAAAAAACCAACTTAAGTATGTAGGAAATAGAGAGACAATCTTGATAAGCTAACTTGGAGTGTTCACATCTCCTTGAAGGATTTCCATGGAGGTTAAAAAATGTTTTGAGGAGTTATAAAGGGTCCTTAAGATCACATTTATGGAATTATTTTTATAATTAAATGTCCAACCTTCATGAACAAAGCTTAAGATCATAATGAGGTCAAAACCCTTACAAACCCTCAGTCAAGACCCAATGGAGAAGATGAAGCTATAAAGCTACCAAAATGAAATAGTTTGTCTATAATTATGATTAGAGTTTTTAAAATACTCATTAAATATCCCTACCATCAAAAATATCTATATGAAATATATATGAACTTGGTACAAATATGAATTTATTGACTATTTTGTGTGTTGTGTAGGTTTCAAGAGATTCCAATCACAAGGGAGGAAATATTGAGAATTAAGATAAATCCCCATGTAAATTTAATTCCTTGAAACAAATATTAAGTTCCTCAACCAACTGATTCATCTCATCCATTCAAAACTAGCATAATAGACATGATGATGAGAAGCGTGGAAAACTTTAAGTAGACTAATTTCAAGGTGTTCTTAGTGCCTCTAAGGACATGGATGGTATTAAAAATTATAATTCACTCCCTCCCATGGATTTTCATGGGAAAATAAAACCAATTTTGAGGCCAAGTGTGCAAGGTGGATAAAAGAGGAGTTTCTTAGAGTGCAGGTAGTGATATCTCCTTTCTAGATTATTCCAAATGTCCAAGAATGTAAAAAATGCATGAAGAGGCATTTATGGAACACTTACCCTTCATTATAATCATAAAAACTATCCCTAATCAGTTTTTGGATGTTCAAATAGGTCTAAATCATGAAGGTATTTTTCTAAGCTAGAATGAGGAGTTTCATGCCACGTTGCAAGAGTTTGATGACTTGGTTAGAAACTTGAGCTTCCTAAAATTGAATAGTTCATCCCATATCCTATTCTCATGCACAAGTAGCTGTTACTCTTATCTTTACAAGTTTCCTTTTGACCCTTGCATGTATCTCTTCTCCTCTCTCTCTCTCTCTCTCTCTCTCAATTTTTATAAGAACTAGCCATTTTGGCCATTATAACTTATGCTCCACCTGAGTATGGAAAATACTTGCTCATTTGCATACCTTTTGATCAATAATACTACTAATTTTTACCTCTTAATGACTATTCATAGTGTTTTCTACTTGAATTTTGGATCTCACTTAGTTAAGACTATGGATTCCTTAGCATGTTGTCTCATTCTTTCATCCTATTTGCAGTCAAAAAGCTTCTTCTTGTAGGGCATGTGAAGTGTTCTAGGAAATGTCAAGGATTGAGTGAGTTATTCCATTCACTAATTCCATTTAAGGCCTCTTATCTAGTCATCCTACCTCTGGACATTTTTCCATAACCTCATAATGTAACATTGATGTGAGAATATGTAGATTGAAGGAGTGTATGTTTGGTTAGTCCTTTATTCTCATGTGTAACATGTTACTAATTGGAAGTCATTATCTTATTTTGTGTATCACCTCCATATTAATAGTTTTATTTTATTTATCTCTCTACTTTTTACCCCTAAATTTTAGGTGTGTTTGTGATCCAAAGTGGTACATCAAGGGAGATGTCCCTATCTAGAGATTCACCTCATCCTTAGGCTACCCACAAGCCTAGAGGTGTTTCCATTATGCAATT
The DNA here is from genome assembly GCA_037957365.1 of Torreya grandis. NCBI lineage: Eukaryota > Viridiplantae > Streptophyta > Pinopsida > Cupressales > Taxaceae > Torreya > Torreya grandis. The sequence continues at coordinate 1,426,014 of JARHVA010002800.1, read as the reverse complement.
TGGATGAGGAGAGGTTAATAATCTCATCAAAGGGTTAAAATCCAAGTTAAAAAAATAATTAAGGATCACCTTGGTCTATAATATAAAGCTTAGGACTCATTGGGTAGTCCTATAGTGGAGACATCACAAGGTTTGCCTACTCAACCTCCACATTCAAAACCAGCTAGGGGAGATGTAGTGATCATCAAAGAAATTGATGATGATTAAGATGAGGAATAAAAGCTAGATATAACCAAGGATATGGTCCTCCAAATAGATCTTGTGTATCTTACTTTAATATGTACTCAATATTTTATTAGTTCTCCTTTATCTTATGTGCCCATCTTTGGGCAAGTTGCTACTATAGAAGTTCCCACATCTACCCCATTTATTTCTAGTCCTACCATTTGTCCTTATGTTTCCATCCCGCTCACCACATAGATCCCTTCTACTCCTATTGGCACCTCTACTATTAGATCCATTAAGACAAACAAAGTGTCTAGGAAAGTGTAGACAATTTTATCCACCTCACAACTCCATGTCCACTCCACCCAAATCACCCTTCCTCTACCATCTACCACATACATATAGGATACTAAAGTGATAATTACTAGTAGTGTAAGGAATTCCAAGCCATAAATGATCATGGTCTATCAATTTCCCTAGTTTGTAGGAGTAGATTGGTCATAAATTATATGGCCTTCCCTTCCTAATGTCTTGACCAAAGCCCACAAGAAACAATAGAGTTAAAAAGGATGACAAGGAAGAGGTTATTGTCACAAAATTTCATGCATCCCAATTAGATATTCCTCTATGGCTAGTGGATTTAAGGAGTAAGGCTTCTTAATTACAAAACTTCAAAATGAATGAGCTTCCCTATATTTCTACTTTGTTTGATCTTCCAACTAGAAATATTCAAAGGGTGAAGAAGATAAAATTAGAATATGACAAAGGCACCTAGATTATCCTTAAATAAATATAAGTGTTATCCCTCACCAAGAGGTAGAATATATAGCCAGGACATTTTTTATATGAGAAAAATCTAGTAGACCTACCACAAGCACATAAGGATGCCATAATTTCAATTCATGAGGGAATGAAATTAGTTTGATAGGAGATTGAGGTAGAAGTGTAGGTATTAGAGGCTAAAGTGGACTAGTTGAAGGAGAAGGCCAAGATAGTACATATTCCTACTAGCATAAAATCTGAAGTTTAGGAGGTAGCTTTGAGATGTTATAACTCCTTGAAATCCATGGATTTCATAAAGGCCGAGATGGCCCCTCATGTGAACCAATCCAATAAATGTTTCAATTCCTTGAGATATGATAACATGAAAATAAAGATGCTATTTGTCTACATAGGCAATTCACTATATAGTCATATTGACCTTATGACTATGTTAGAGGCATCCAATCCCTTAAATCTAGTAGTCATTCAATAAGAAGAGGCAAAAGATTCATTAAAAAAAATTAGGGATTTAATCCCTAGATATTAGGTGCATGAGGCCTAGATTATTCAATTTTTTTATGAATTAAAGTTATCCAAAGTTAAGGACTCCACTGGTAAGTTGATTAGCAAGATTTATTTTGGCAAGTTTATCTAGGAAGAGACTAATGATTTTAAGTAGAATATACAAGGATTGACACTTGAATAAATTAAGTCAAAATTAAGCAAGGCTCAAAAAGGTCACTGAAGTTGAAATCTTCAAAATAAAATTTCAAATAACCAAGGATGAACATGCAAATCTCCTTGGATAGACCAAATGAAATCATCAGCTATAACTACTAAACCTAGACATTATATGAAAGTATCATGGAGTGGAAAAAAAGTGAATGAGGATAATAAAGGAAATAAGAAGTAGGCTTCCAATTTTATGAGCACATATTCAATTTATACACTAACTTTTACACCAAAAAGGTGCATGTAGCACTCCAAATGAGTAAGCCTTGATAAGCTAAAATTTTACACATGCATAGTTTTTAATGATCAATGCACTTAGATTTTCATTTTATTTTGAGTGGATAATTATAAAAATTAAGTTTATATTTTTTGTACATGTACACATTGCATAATTTTAGAAAATCTAATTTATTTAGTTTTAAATTATATGGTTTTAGACTGTAATTAGAACTACATGTTTTAACTGACATATGTAAGCACTTTGCATGAACTTGAAGGATGAGGTGACCTCTTCCCCAAGTATATATATACCATTTTAACCCAACCTAGTTTTTTTGTTAGAAAATTTTAGAATACAGAGTAGCGAATCAATTTTTATCATCAAAAAAGTATTTTGAGTATTTTATTTCCACTTTCATGTAATTAGTTGTTATATCCATGGTTGTGTGTTTTAATAATCTTTAGTGTGTCATAGCTACAAATAGATTCTTGATCATTTTAATTGATATGTTGATCCTAGATATGTAATTTATATTGAAAGATTATTAAATATATTGATTGAGTTATTAAAGTTGATTGAATCATATTTCTAACTATGTATTTATATTTTTTTAGTTTTATAAGTGTGTATAATAACGACCTCAGATGATTCATTTTCTTGAGCCATAATCTCCTATTTAATGGTGTGTAATAGTTTCCATAAAAATATCAACCTTTTTCTGAGGCTCTTTAATTCCCTACATCTTTTATTTCTTTAGACTTCCTAGCCATGTCTGAATGCATGTGTGTTATTGCTGCTAAAAATAGGCATAGGTTTTAGAAAGCATAGGTCTGTTCAAAAACAAACAAGAGAAGTGATTCCCAAGAACCATAGAGCCTTATTTTCTACCCTACCTCACCCTCCTTCTGAGTTTGTTATTAATATATACCCATTTTATATTAGAAACCAATAACCCATCTAACTCATGTAGGGATTCACTCTGTTAAAAGGCCATAACTCTATCCAAAAAACCTTGTCAACAACTTGCATGCCTTGCCCTTATTATATCAATAGGTTGAAATACACTGCATACCTGCAAATCATCCCCTGAAGTGTAATTCACCTCCATTTATATCCTAGAACTTTAAAGGATACCTCATTAAACTGTGTTGTGCATAAAATCTGAATTAATACACACCCATGATATTACTAATAGGGAGTGTGTCTGTCATATGTGTATGATAGGATGATAGTGGTGGATGTGCCTGATAAGTATAAGGAACACCTAAAGTGTTTTCTATCTCATTAGTTGTGTTCTTTGGAAATGTATCTTAAAATATTTTCAATGTTTTTACTTCCATTGGTTGTGGTCTAGGACCCTTTATAAGACTATCATAATCAATGATATTAGCATCTATTAAATCTTGTGTCTTATGTCATAAACTAATGCATCTATTTTTAGTATGGCTAGTGCCCTATGATAGTCATAAATTTCATTAGAATCATATATATTTGGAAGAGGATTAGTCATATCAACCTATTTGATGGGAGGGGGAGATATGATGTTGCATTCCAAGAGTTTCTAAAGAACATGTGTTGGTGATTTAGGAATATTATTAAAAGGTCTCCTTGGAGGAGTTGATAAAACCAAGTTGAGAGCTAGCTCTAAATATGTATTAAGCATTATATTTTTATCATTATTTATTTTAGTGGGATTTACCTTGTATGTTGGCTTATTTGAAATCTTATTAGTTTATTCTGATCTAGTTGTGTATTTTAACTTTCCCATAGAGAGAAGCCTGACTTCCCACTCTTGCAATATATGGCATAGAAATATGAATGATAGAAGCTTATTAAATATAATAACTTCACATAATGTCAATAATAAAATATATTTTAATGTTTTAGAGTTATCTACCTACCATGGGTCTAGTCATCTTTGATAATATAGTTTTGTATCACAAGACATATTCTTCTATTGGCTCTTTAGAGTTTTATTTTAGTTGAGAAACTTGAGTGTAAGAAACCTTTTCATTTATTATTATTGAAAAGTGTGCCAAGAACATATCTAACCATAGATTAAATGTTGTGATATAATGATTAGGAATATCATAGAATCATTTTAATGCATAGTCCTTTAAAATGTGAGGGAATAACTTAGTGAGGATCCAATCATTAGACACATGGTCCCCACATACTATGTGAAACATAAATGGATGATGATATAAATCACTCTTACCATCATATAATTTAATCTTGGGTTCCAAAAATATAAAATAGAAAGGAGTTTCCACAATATGATGTGCCAAAGGTATATGTATAGTAAACTGAGAATACAAGGCATGAGATGGTCTAGTGGCACTCTACTCAAGATTTAAAACATGCCTATAGGTAATAGATATAATACATGAGGGATTTTAAATATGGAGAGGAGGAATTTGTAACACCCATAGGAGGTGTTTTTATGAGTGAAGGTTTCCAAGTTTTAATTAGTTGTGGAATCTAAGTTCCCCCCATAGTAGGTGTAACTATATTAAAATCTATGGGATTGGAGGTTTGAATAGAAGTGTAATTTTGATTCTCTTCATGGATAATATAGATAAGGTAATATTACATATATTAATTCTTGGATACAAAATTATAAAATTCTCTCTTATAGGTCTACACAAATTAGTTACTGAATATTAACATTTTAGGTTTAAAAGTAGGAAAATTAAGTGTTGTATATTTTGAACCTTTTAAGAAATTTAATCTATGAAAGTTTTATAATATAAAATAGGAAATCATATATAATTTTTTAAATTAATGTATGAGCATATAAAATAGAAGGATACAAACCCTAAGAGATTCTAGGTGTAGGGTTTAGTTAGTATTCAAAGTTATTGGATTCATAAAGATCATGTTGAGAATGTGTTTTAAGTTATGCATGTAATTTGTCATTGATGTCATGAAAGTGTCATTTATTTCATTATATTTTTTATTTACCATTATTGAGGTTGAGTTCATGAGCCATATACTTGCAAGATGTAGTGTTAAGGTATAGGCTTGGTTGCATGTTGAGGTGAATAGTCTAAGGCTTGTAATAAGAAGTTTGGAAATGTGTGAGAATGGTATGAAGTTTTATGACATGAGTATTAGGTTTTGATATTATTTCAAGATGTTTCAAGGTATGTTCAAGGTCTATGTGTAACTTATAGGTTTAGGCCTAGTGAAAAAAGAGACCTAGTGTGGCCTAATGAGGGGTCAAGTTTAGTTTCAAAGGTAATAGATATCATGAGAGAATTTTTAGAGGTGTTAAATGTTGTTTGAAGTGTTTTTACCAATTTTGAGGTAAAATTATGAAGGATAAATCAATAAATTTGGTTTTTTGGTTTTTTATGTGCATAAAATGAGGTATTACAGACTTGAGAAGGATTTTATTATACTCATTGGCACATGAAACCTTTTCATGAGATATTAAGAATTTAATAAAGTTTTCAGAAGGATCCTATCTCAATTTTCCAAGCATTATTTTCTAGATTAAAGGCCCAATCTTTAAGAATGACTGTTAAGACTGTAAGGTGGTCTTAAACCTCTCTAAAACACTAACAATGACTTGATATGGAATATATTGATATAAATGGATCATAATGTTTTTGATAACCTATTTTTATGATATTATAATGTATAATACTCTCCCAGGTACCTCCAAGTGGCATTTTTCTATCAAAAGAGTGAGTGGAAGCTATATGAAACCCCTTATTTCTCATATTTTTGATGTAGAAAGTAGGGTTGAGTAGGTTAAAGCATGAAAATGATTGGAGGATTATGTGTGAGACTTTTATTTTATTTAAATTTAAGTTTATAATTAGGTTATGGACTTAAAATATGCTAAAATGGTCATGGAAGTTGGCCTATCGCTAAAAAGGCCTAGTGATGAAGATAGTGAGAAAACTAGGTAGAAGTGAAAATGAGATTAGGGATGGGTTGTAAATGATTAGGGATGGATAAAAATTCATGGGTTTATTATTAAATATCTATAAAACATATCCATAATGGATAAATTTTTTAATAATCTTATGTATGGCATAAAGTTGATCTCAAAATGACTTATCTAACATAGTGAGGTCTGTGTACTATGAAGCCATGAGATTGGTCTGTAAGACCAATATTTATATTTGATAATATACCATATTTATTTTAATTTAATATTATTATTTTATAATATAATATAAACCCATCATAATATCATGAATATTAATCTATTGGTGTTCTAATTCATTATTTACATGACTATGTTTTGGAACATTCAGGTAGTTTTTTGTATGTTAGTAAGATTGATGTTCCTGAGTCATCATGCATAGAGTTGAAGAATAAAATTAATATTAAGTTTTTATATATATATCATAGGTTTATTTTAATTTATTTTTATTAATGATAATTTCCTATGAATATGTGAAAATTCAAAGGTTCTTAACTAGGTTTTGAAGCCTGTTTATAGTTTTGAGTGAGCATATGGAAGTGGTTGGTGATGTATTATGGACATGCTGATGAGCTTTAGGTCATGGAAGTTATATAAATATGACATTTTTTATATTTTTATGTGTCAAATTTTAATTTATACTTTATATATTCAAAGCAAGCTTTCTAGCAGTAAGAAGGGCTAATTATGAGTAGGCCTAATGGTGTGGTTCAAGGAGTGAAATGAGCTTAATGGTGTTGGGGACATAAGGTGAGATTATTAGGGGTATAATTGAAGCATTTTTTAGTTTTTTAATAAATTTATGGAGGTTTAAAATGTTCCAAGGTGGTCAAGGTGAAATTTGTGCTTAGAAAATGTCTAATTGCATTAGGTCCCTATTAGGACTAATGATGGTTTTATTCCTTATGACTGGTAACTGACCTATGTAGTTGTTTTATCACTTGTGAAACATGTTTTTAATCTTGATTAATTACTTATAAGAATTTATTCTAGGCTATGTATCATTGGGTTTTATCCCCCATGAGGGTTTTCACATAGCTCTTGTGTTCATGTGTTATGTTTTTGCTTCATGCCCATATGAATGGTTGATTATGCATTATTATATCTTTATAAACTTTTAATGATTAATGAATGATAATTGGAATTTAAATAAAAGTTTTTACACTAATTTTTCCCCTCTTCTTAGTGGTTTTCCTCCCAAAAATTAATATTAAAGTAAGGTTCCTTATGCAGACCTAACAATCTAAGGGAGATCTTTAGACCACAGGAATGGATTATGATAATGAAAGTGTTTATTATGATTGTAATGAATATATATCCATAGTCATTAAAATAAATTGTAAATTTTATTCAAAAGAGAAGAATAATATGGAATAATGCACTCAACTTCAAAAAAAAATTGAAGTCTTTATATGCATAAATAGATTAATATGATATCAAGATAAATACATCACAAATTTAAGGAGAGTACTAGAAAGCTTAAAAATATAATGGATAGTCAGATGTCCTCTCATGATAAGACAGGTCTTTTTTTCAAATAAGACCAAAAGGAGTATAAGGAGAGTCATTCTAAAAAATTCAATGATCTATCAAAGAGTGATAATGTTGGTAGCATAAAGACCTATGTAGAATCAATCAAGTTTGAATTCAATTATCAATAAGTCAAGAAGGGTTTTGTTCTATCAAAGGATATCAAAGGTAGTGGCGTATCATCTAATGATTATAAAAAAAAAGGTTATATAGTTAAACTATGTGGATTCTTTCAATGTTTATTATTTTTCTTATTGTTAATTTGGACATAAAGTTATTAACTATAGATGGAGAAGTAGAATCCTAGGTTATAATTGCAACCAAAGAGGACATATTGTAAGAGATTGTAAAATAATACCTATGAGAAAGAATAGTCTAGTTAAGAAGATATTTAGTCATGATAATAAATAATGAATCAAGAAAGTAGACCCTATGGGTAAGATTAAGGAGAAGGAGAAATCTAGAGGAGAAAAATCTATGATATCTTAAACAACTTTTCATACTTAGAATGAATATTTTAAATGGTACATATACAATGGATTTTCAAATCAATTTATAGGAGATAAGATAAAATTTATCACTTTGAATAATAATACCATAGGATTAGTGAGGTTTAGAGATAACACATATAATAATATAGTTGTCAAATGTGCCTTGAGCTTGGAAAATGGGAAGACCAAGATAGAAAATGGATTATATGTAGATGTATTGAAACACGACTTGTTGAGTTTAAGTCAAATGTGCACCCAAGGACATACCCTAACTTTTCATGATAAAATATGTGAGATAAAAAAATAAAAATTAGGTAGGTTGATTTCCAAAGCCAAGGTAAATGATAACAATATATATGTATTACACGAGACCATAAAAGAGAAGGGATTTATGATCAAGGTAGATGAAATTTGGATATGGCATATGAGTTTAGGTTATTTGAACTTTTTATAATCTAGTCAAGATTAACTTAAGGGGTCTATGAAGAACATGCCTAAAATTTACAAACTTTTAGATGCTCTTTGCAAGGCATGTCAACATGGTAAGTAGACTAGGAGGAGATTCAAGTCTAAATAATATTTTACTACTAGACCTTTAGAACTAGTTCATACTAATCTATGTGGTCCTATAAGGATTCAAAGCATTTAATGTGATAACTAATTCATGTTTCTTATAGATGAATTCATAAGAATGACTTGGGTATCAATATTGAAAGAGAAATCAGAAGCTCTAAGTATGTTAAAAACTTTCAAGGATTTGGTTGAAAATGAGATGAATGTGAAGATCAAGTGCTTTAGGTTTAAAAAATGAGGATAGTTTTGATCAAATTAGATTGATGAGTTTTGTGAGGTAAATTGAATAAGAAGATAGTTTTTAACTACTATAAAAACTCAATAGAATGGGGTAGTTAAAATAAAGAACATAACAATTCAAGAAATGACAAGGACCATATTGAATGAGTCAAATTTATCTAATGGCTATAGGAGAGAAGATGTGGGTACTATAGTTTACACTTTAAATAGAGGAAAAATTAGAATAAATCATAATAAGAATCCATATGAATTTTGGAATGGTAGACTTACCAGTGTTGAACATTTTAAGGTGTTTGGAATTAAGTGTTATATCAAGAGAGATGAGGATGACTTAGGAAAGTTTGATTAAAGGTCTGATGAAGGTATTTTCTTGGGATATTCATTAGTTAGTGATGCATATATATTATATACTAAGAGGTTGAAAAATATAGTAGAGAGTACAAATGTGAAGATTGATGAGACAAATAAAAATTATATTCTCAATCAAAGCATGATGAAGGAATAATAGAGATGGATGAGGATGAAGAATAATTTAAGGAGAGAAAGGACTCAAAAGGTTATTCTATGTAAATTCAAAAGTATCATCCTAAATATTAGATAATTGATAAGAAGAGTGAAGGAATAAAAATAAGAAGAAGAATGATGATTAATGTTAATCAAGAGAATACTACTTTACTATATAAATTTGAACCTAAATTCTATGTAGAATCAAGTGAACATAGGTTTTGGATAGATTCCATGAATAAGGAGTTAAATAAAATTAACAAGAATGATACTTATAAGTTATTACCTAGGCCTAAAGATAAAAATAGCATTGGTACAAAATGGGTGTTTAGAAGCAAGCCGAATGAGAATGGAGAAGTCACCAAAAACAAGGCTAGACTAGTACACAAGGGATATGCTCAAGTATAAGGAGTGGATTTTGAGGTAATTTTTTCTCTTTTAGTAATGTTAGAGGCTATTAGGATATTTATTTCCTATGTAGGTTTCAAAGTCTTCAAGATATACCATATGGATGTCAAGTTAGCTTTCCTAAATGTGAACTTGGAGGAAAAAGTGTACATTGAGCAACTTGAGGGTTTCCTATTGACTAATCACAAGGAATATGTCTATAGGTTGAATAAGTATCTCTATGGTCTAAAACAAGCCCCTAAAACTTGGTATAGTAGACTAGACAAGTATCTTTTGGACCAATGTTTCAAGAGAGGATTTTTAAATAGTAACCTATATATCAAGACTGAAAATGACCATCAATTGATAGTGGTGGTATATGTGGATGATATCATATTTATGGTAACCAATGAGCACATGACCAAGGCCTTTTTAGAAGTGATGAAGTTATAATTTGAAATTTATATACTTGGAGAAGTATCATTCTTTATTGGACTTCAAATCATTCAATATAAAAAAGGTGTGTTCATTTCATAGGTCAAGTATATAAAATATATGTTAAAGAGGTTTTAAATGGAATATTGAAAGTTTTTAAGTACACCTATTTTTATATGATGTAAGTTAAGTGAGGATTAATCTTCAAGAGTCAATCATAAAAAATATAGATCAATGATTGGGAGTTTATTGTATACTACTACCTCTAGATTTGACGTCATGTAAGAAATAGGTCTTATGGGAATATTTAAAGAATATCCTAAGTAAATTAATCTATAATTAGTTAAGAAGATACTTATGTGTCTCAAATAAACTATGGAGTATATATTGTGGTACCCAAGGAACAATAAATTTCATCTAGTAGCCTATAGAGATGAAGATTAGGCTAGGATTCTAGATGATAGAAAGAGCACTAGTGGAGGAGACTTATTTTTAGGTGAGTTCCTAGTCTCACAGATAAGAAAGAAGAAAACATTAATGTCTTTATATAATTGTGAGAATAATTACATTACAAAAAATTCATGTTGCACTTAGGTGCTTTGGATGTGACAAACCTTAAGAGACTACAAAGTAGAGTTTGATGGTCCTAGTACTATCTTTTATGATAATAACAGGGACATAAGTGTTTTAAATAATCATGTCATGCATTCAAGGACCAATAAAATTCCTATAAAGTATCATTTATTAAGAGAATAGGTTAGTGAACAAAGTTTTAGGCTTGAATTTATGTCTTCCAAGGATCAAATTGTAGATAACTTGACTTAGCCTCTTCTAAAGGCTACTTTTGAATATTTGAGAAAGGAATTGGGTGTCATTCCTATAACTAAGAAATAATTAAAAAATTCAAGTGATTAAGAGGAGATAATAAGGAGGTTATTTAGCTCCAAGATTAGGAAAGAAGTATACAAGTTATGAGGTAAAAGGGGAAGTCATATCATTTTGTCAAGAAGAATATATTTGAGGTATGCATTGAGATAGGGGAAGCTTATTGGTATGATATTTTATTCATATTTATTGAGTTTTGTTATAGGTATTTATTTTTAATTAATTTCAAAGGGGGAGATTGATCTGTATGGGGGAGATGTATCCTAGTGAGAGAAGCTGTTTTGAATGGTTGCCATCAATGAGTGGTTTTCATAAATGATAAAGGGGGAGATTGTTGAGAATGTGTTATAAGGTATGCATGGAAGTTTTCAATTATGTCATGAAAGTTTAATTTATGTCATTATGAGTTATATTTGTTGTTCTTGAGGTTGATTTCATGATCCATATACTTCAAAGACCTATTATGAAGGTATAAGCATGGTTGCATCTTGAGGTGAATAGTCTAAGGCTTGTAAGAAGAAGTTTGGTAGTGTGTGTGGTATGAGGTTTTATGACATTATTATGAGGTTTTTATATTATTTAAATATGTTTAAATGTGTGTTTAAGGTTTAACTATAACTTACAGGTTTTGGCCTAGTGAGTAAAGAGACCTAGTGTGGCCTAATAAGGGGTCAAGTTCAGTTTTCAAGGTGTTAGAGATCATGTGAGTATTTTTAGAGGTGTGAAATGTTGTTTCAAGTGTGTTGACAAATTCTAATGTCAAATTATAAAGGAAAATTCTTTAAATGTGTTTTTTTGTGTGCATAAAATAGGTATTATAGACCTAAGAAGGATTTTGTTATGCTCATTGGCATGTGAAACCTTTGAATGAGATCCTAATAATTTCATGAAATTTGGGGAAGGATTCTAGATCAAGTTTCTAATAATTATTTTCTATATTAAGGTCCCAAGATTTATGAATGAATGTTAAGACTGTAAGGTGGTCTTAACCCTCTCTAAAACCCCAAAAATGACCTGATATGGAAGATCTTGATAAACATGGGTCAAAATGTTTTGGATAACCTATTTTGATTATTATTTAATGTATAAGACTCTCTTAGGTACTTCTGAGTGGAATTTTTATATTATAAGAGTTAGTGGAAGCTACAAGAAATCCCTTGTTTCTTGGATTTTTGATGTAGCAAGTAGGGTTGACTAGGTCAAAGTATGAAAATGATTATAATATGATATTTGAGACTTTTATTTTGTGTCCACGTAAGTTTTTTTATCATGTTACAAACTTAAAATATACTAAACTAGTCATGGAAGATGACCTATCTCTAAAAAGGCATAGTGAGGAAGACAGTGAGAAAACTAGGCAAAAGTGAATGAGACTAGGGATGGATTTTCAATTATTAGGGATGTATAAAAATGCTTGGGTTTATTATTCAAGACCTATAAAACATATTAATAATTTATAAAAGTTTTTAATAATCTTGTGTATGGTATAAATTTGATCTCAAAATGACTTATCTAACACAATGAGGTCTGTGTATAATGAAGCCATGAGATTGGTCTGTAAGACCAATATTACTATTAGATACTATAATATATATATATATATATATATATAAAGTTAATTTTATGATGTTTTAGGATCATATAAACCCATTTTAATATCATTAATATGAATCTATAGGTGTTGGAAGTCATTGTTTACATGACTGTGTTTTGGAGTATTTAGGTAATTTTTTGTATAGTAGTAAGATTGATGTCCCTGAGTCATTATACACATATTTGAAGAATAAAATTCATGTTATTTTTTTATATATATCTCATAGGTATATTTTAATTTATTTTTATTCATGATAAATTCCTATGAAGGAGTGAAAAGTTAAACATTCTTGACTAGGTTTTGAAGCCTGTTTGTAGTTTTAAGTGAGCATATGTAAGTGGTTAGGTTGAGGTATATTAACCTATTTTGTGAATTATAATTGACATGGTTATTAACCTTAGTTCATTTTTGTTATATAAATATTATTTTTTTATGTGTAAAATTTGAGTGTATACTTCAAATATTCAAAATAGACTTTCTAGCAATAAAAATGGCTAATTGTGAGTAGGACTAATGGTGTGGTTCAAGGAGTGAAATGATATAAATGGTGTTAGGAACATAATATGAAATTATCATGGGTCTAATTTAATATTTTTTTAAGTGTTTCATTGATTTATAGAGGCTAATAATGCTCCAAGGTGGTCAAGGTGAAACATGTGCTTTAAGAAGGCCTAATTGCATTAAGTCTCTATTGGGACTAATACTGGTTTTGGTCCTTATTAGTGGTTACCAACCTATGTAGTTGTTGTTTAACTTTTGAAATTTATTTTTTATCTATTCCAAGTGTGGTCCAATTATGGATGTTTTTTGGTTGACCAAGGTATGTGTAGACACCGAAATCGTGTCGACTCCCCTGGTCATTCCTCGTCTTCTTTCTTCTTCGCCTATTGAACCCTTGCCGATCACTTGTTTCACTAGCATTGACCCTGGCAGCATGTAAAGAGGAGCACAGAGCAAAAGGTAGACTCTATCCCCATTATGCATCTGCCGACGTCGGTCTTTACCCGACCGATGTCGCCGACGTCGGTCACCTATCGGCCGACGTCGGCAATCCTACCGACGTCGGTCACCTTCCCCTTGTCCGTTATCAGTTAGCATTCGGTTTCCCGAAACGGTTGACGAACCGTTTCTGGAACCGTCCCCGTCCTCCGCCTTCATCAACCTCCGCCAGTCATTCGAACCGGATCCCCGAACACTGATCAACCGAACGCTGAGCAACCAACCTGTGAATTCCTCCACGAACCTGCGAACTCCGAGCAATCATCGACACTACGACATCAACTAATCTGCACACCATGGCTTTCATCGGGTCTTCTACCAGGTAAGTCTTTATTCTGTTTATTTTCATTTTCTTTTCTTAGTTATTATTTATGTTCTGTTATCCCTGCCTCTGTCCTCAAACCCCCGGACTCTGTTCCGACCTCGTCCCAACCTCGTCCCTGTCCTTATCAAACCTTGTCTCGACTCTGTCTAAACCTCGTCCCTGTCCTTATCAAACCCTACCCTGATCATATCAGACCCTGTCCCGACTATTCAGACCTATCCCGACTCTGTTCAAACCCCCCAGACTCTCCCTGAACCTGTCCCGACTCTCTCAGAACCTGTCCTGAACCTTTTCCCAGAACCTGCCCCTACCGACACCGGTCACTTCCCCGACCGACGACGGCACATTAACCGACGTCGGCACCTTCCTTAACCGACGCCGGCACCACAGAGACCGACGCCGGCGACTGTGCAGAACAGTGCCGCATATCAGGTACGCCTTTTATTTTCTGTCATTTATTTCTGTCATTATCATCTACTTTCGTCCAATATTATGCTTTTTTTTATCAGTGGGTTGATATCCTTCTAGGGAGTCTTCGTACTTCCGGGATCGGGCGTTCGCCTGACAGCCCACCATATCTCTTATTAACATTTTTTCGTGTTTAGCCTTTTCTTCGCAGGTGTCATTCCTCCACAGCAAAAGAGGAGAATCTTTCAACGTCTGATTTCGGTGCGCACGACTATATCAGGTACTTCTAGCCTTAACCATCTTTCAGTTTCTTATTTCTTCTTTGAATGTAGAAAGCAATTTTGCATTAGAAACATTCTGGCACGCCCGGTGGGACCCTACGTCCTCCTTGGGTTCTTTCTTTCTTCCGTTCATTTAGGTGCATTAGGTTTCTTCCTTTTCGCCTCCTTTCGTCTCTTCTTAAACAACATCATAAGCAGAACTAAAACGAACATTTCTTTCTTTCTTTCTTGCATTTCTAGACTAACTCATATTCTTCGACTCTTTCTCCATTCGTCTTCATACGAACAAACATTTCGACTTGGACATTAAAACACTTTGCATTCATTTCTGTTTGCCTTCATCTTTTAGACCACACATAGTAATTAAACCGCATATTGAATTAATCTAGATCACTTGATGTTACACGACCAAACCACCTGCACAAAACAAACATAAAACTTACCTGAGACAAGGCCCGACTGGGATTTCATCCCCCAGCGGATACCTTACCTGTCCCGGTGACCCTACTTGGATTTCATCACCAAGGGGGAAGCCCACTCTGTTCTCTGGCGGAGTCTAATCTCTAGGCGAGGTATATTTTGGCTAAGCGAGACCAGCTAACCACTGGAATCGTGAAGTGAGGGGAGCTTGCTCCTTAGCACCAGGCCACGTACCAGACCCTAACACAGACTTCTTGAGCAACATAACAAAACCCAAAACCATCCATAGACTGCTTCTTCTAGGACCCATTTTTCAGCCAATCTTCCTCTACACACACATTCTAAGGCATAAGCCACTATAATCCTAAAAATTTACTTCTAGGGTTTTAGGATCTGCTTGTGTCTTCATCTTCTTTTTGGTTCTTATCTACTTATTTGAGCTTGTGAGGACGTTCTTTCTTGCCTTGAATGGTTCTGACACGTAGTCAAACCAAGGCTCTTCTTGACCACGCTAGCCATCAATCGCTTTCGTCTACCCCATCTATAAACAACCCTATAATGGAGTTCTACTCGAAGACCGAAAGAATTCCTACTAGACTATCTCCAACCCAGACGCCTATCATCCCAGAAGGGGACCAAGACTTTGCAAGATTCTTGGACCTCAATACCGTAGCCCTCCAAAACTATCTCGCAAGAAAATCAATGCGGGACCTTTCAGACGACGTGGCGACGACATCCACACCGTTCGCCACCCAACCTTTTTCGACTCAACCTTTCGCCTCAACCATTAACCCGACCATGGCCTATACGCAAAGTTCGGCCTCCTCGTCTATTTTTAGACCAACCTCCACCAGGGTTTCATTACCCCCTCAACCACCTACAATTCAACCAAGTTCTACATCATATCAGAACTTGATTGTCTCGACCCCTCACACTCTTGCGCCTATATATGCAGGAGTGCCTACCTCGCCCTTTGTCAATGCCATCACACAACCTCCTTTGGTGGTATCTAGTCAGCGTATGCCTTCTACCTTCATAACCCAACCACCCTTAGCCTCTACTTCTGCCCCTGCGACTAGTCATCCGTACGTTGTACAACCGACTATGTCGCATGCCTCTTCTAACCTCTTTCAAGCGCCTTACAACCTAGGGGGCGCTCAACCTGCCAATCTGTCAATAGACGTCATCAAGATGCTGATGGATAAAATGTCCCGTCTCGAAGCTTCTATCTCCGGTTCAAGCAATACTTTGTCATATGAACAAGTTTGCAGCGAACCCATCCACCCTTCTGTCCCTATTCGACCATACCCCAACCACTGGGAGCTTCCTAAATTTACTCGCTTTCAGAGTAAGGAAGACCCACAACAACATCTACGGGCATTTAGACATGCCTGTTACCTTATCGCCCACGATGATGCGTTGCTTCTACGCACGTTTCCTATGTCCCTTTCTGGCCCTGCCCTTGACTGGTATAGTTCTCTTGCCAGACATTCTATCTTTTCATTCATCCAACTCGCCCAATTATTCGTTGACCATTTCTCTACCAATATCACTAAACAAGTTTCGATCACAGACCTTTACTCCATCAGGCAATTTGACGACGAATCAATTGTCAATTTTGTCGCTTGTTGGAGAAACTTGATCAACCAGCTCTCCTTCTCCTTGCCTCAACCCGAGCTCATTGAGCTCTTTTCTCGAGCATGTGTCAGTCATATCTCGTCCACCCTGCGGGTTCAAACATTCCACACTTTCGACGAGGCCTTCACCATGGCCCGAAAGCTTGAACTCCGCGCCATTGAAGAAGATAAGGTCAAATTGTGTAACACTACCAATGACCATTCTTCTTCCAGACCTTCTTCTGCCCACTCTCAATCCGAGGAGTCGGCAAACACTGTCATCTTTAGACCATCATCTTCAACAATAACCAACCGCTCATCATCTTCAACATTAGACTACATCAATAAACATTTTCAATGTCAATCCATACAGCGTCAATTCACTCCAATTAGGGAGTCATATGCCTCTGTCTTGGATAAACTCGACAAGGGGGATCTTATTTTAGATAACCCGAACGCACTACCCAACCAAAACCTTGACATCTTCAAGCAACCCCTTTCTAATCACCCACCTACTCAAGACAACGTCCAAACCATAACTAATGACCCTCAAGACCATGATATACACACGGTTGACACTATCTTTTCTCTTATCCCTGACCAACCTCTTTCACAGGTGGAAGATCCTTCTTCCCCTATACTTCCTCCACATGGCGAAGAACTTTCTTCTCCCACTTCTCCTCCAGCGACTTCTCCTATATTGGAGGACGCTTCGACCACATCAACACCAGCTGCCTCGCCTTCATCCTTATTATTATCCATAGACGATCATACCTTTTTGACTCCTCAGCCACACATAGAAGCCATGACTACTCTAGAGCTCTTTCCACTTAAAGAGCCCACACCTTTAATCCCTTCTCTATTGAGAGAAAAACCGTCCACATCTAAATCCAAACCCACACAGGCGTCCATCATGCCCAAAGAGATTAAACCTCTTGGTGTTCGCCCCACATCTAATCTCGCCTCGCACAAAGGTGGCCCTCAACCCAAACCAAAGAAGGCTACTAAACCACACCGGAGGATTCCTCCCCTATCTTCATCATTACCTTCAATCTTGGGCCCACATCCGTCTACTTTACTCGGAGTGCTTCCCACTCCCATACTTCACAGAGGTAAGTCACCTCCATTATTCTATCAACCCGTCAGACTTATACCTCCTTCAAACCATCGACCAACGCCTCTTACGCCTCCCAAACCAATGTCACCAACCCTCTCTGCAATAAAGCATCCCGACCCATTAGCAGGTTCATATGCCTTGCTCTTACGGCAATTGTTGCAGTCCTCTCATCTCAATCTCCCACCTCTTAGACCATATCACTCTCTCGGACCAAAACCTCCATGGTTCGATGACACTTGCATTTGTGCGTATCATCGCACGCCTGGGCACGACACGGAGCATTGTCATGCCCTCAAGGTTGTCGTTCACCAATGTCTGGGGAATGACACCTCCCTTCTCGACCACGTTATCCACAAACCTTCAACACCACCCCACTCATCAACCCTCGGATCAAGGCCATCTTGGTTCGACAACTCTAAATTCTGCCACTATCATCACACTCCGGGACATGACACTGAGCGTTGTTGCGCTCTTAAAGCTGTCATTCATCACCACCGGAAAAAGGATTCCTTTCTTATCAAGGATCCTCTTGACCACCTCTTTGACAAATTATCAACACCGACCCTTACCTCTCCAACCTCGTCACCTAAATCGGGATCTCTACGACAGACTAGGGTCCCTTCGCTGCCTTTAACCCCCTTATTCGACATTAACACAGTCCATCTGACCACTAAACCTCAATCAACCTTAACTAATCCGTCAAACATTCTCCCTAGCCGCTGGGGGAATTCAACCTTCATCCAAACTTTGACCAATTTTTCAACACAGTCTCGACCACATATCAATCACTCTTTCAACTTAGCCTCAACCAGACCAGCAACCAAACATTTAACCCGACCTCAACCAAACATTCGACCCAACCAAAAACCAAATACCAACCAATCAACCCTCGACCAACCATTGACCAACTATCACATGACCAAATCTCAACCAAACATTCGACCCAACCTTTTTATCAAAACATTCAACCTTTTTCAATCAATCAACAACCATATCAACCAACTTCACATCCACTCATCAATCAACACCTGACCAATCTGGAAAGAGGCAAATGGGGCAAGTTTGCTCCTAATTGACTCAGACCTTAACATACGAGCATGGCCCGGGGTCTTCTCAGACCTTAAACCCCTTTTTATGCGTTGCATCTTCGACCTTTCTTCTGCTAGTCGAGTATTCGTCCACTTGACACTTAACTTGAGCTCGTCCCTTGAGCAATCCCCGTCCTCTTTATCCTACTTCCTTTCAACCTTATCCCTCACCTGGGGCACTCACTCCTATTTTTGTCTTGCAGTTCGTCCAGAACAACCAACAAGACAAAAAGGGGCAAATGTAGACACCGAAATCGTGTCGACTCCCCTGGTCATTCCTCGTCTTCTTTCTTCTTCGCCTATTGAACCCTTGCCGATCACTTGTTTCACTAGCATTGACCCTGGCAGCATGTAAAGAGGAGCACAGAGCAAAAGGTAGACTCTATCCCCATTATGCATCTGCCGACGTCGGTCTTTACCCGACCGATGTCGCCGACGTCGGTCACCTATCGGCCGACGTCGGCAATCCTACCGACGTCGGTCACCTTCCCCTTATCCGTTATCAGTTAGCATTCGGTTTCCCGAAACGGTTGACGAACCGTTTCTGGAACCGTCCCCATCCTCTGCCTTCATCAACCTCCGCCAGCCATTCGAACCGGATCCCCGAACGCTGATCAACCGAACGCTGAGCAACCAACCTGCGAATTCCTCCACGAACCTGCGAACTCCGAGCAATCATCGACACTACGACATCAACTAATCTGCACACCATGGCTTTCATCGGGTCTTCTACCAGGTAAGTCTTTATTCTGTTTATTTTCATTTTCTTTTCTTAGTTATTATTTATGTTCTGTTATCCCTGCCTCTGTCCTCAAACCCCCGGACTCTATTCTGACCTCGTCCCAACCTCGTCCCTGTCCTTATCAAACCTTGTCTTGACTCTGTCTAAACCTCGTCCCTGTCCTTATCAAACCCTACCCTGATCATATCAGACCCTGTCCCGACTGTTCAGACCTATCCCGACTCTGTTCAAACCCCCCAGACTCTCCCTGAACCTGTCCCGACTCTCTCAGAACCTGTCCCGAACCTTTTCCCAGAACCTGCCCCTACCGACGCCAGTCACTTCCCCGACCGACGACGGCACATTAACCGACGTCGGCACCTTCCTTAACCGACGCCGGCACCACAGAGACTGACGCCGGCGACTGTGCAGAATAGTGCCGCATATCAGGTATGCCTTTTATTTTCTGTCATTTATTTCTGTCATTATCATCTACTTTCGTCCAATATTATGCTTTTTTTTATCAGTGGGTTGATATCCTTCTAGGGAGTCTTCGTACTTCCGGGATCGGGCGTTCGCCTGACAGCCCACCATATCTCTTATTAACATTTTTTCGTGTTTAGCCTTTTCTTCGCAGGTATCATTCCTCCACAGCAAAAGAGGAGAATCTTTCAACGTCTGATTTCGGTGCGCACGACTATATCAGGTACTTCTAGCCTTAACCATCTTTCAGTTTCTTATTTCTTCTTTGAATGTAGAAAGCAATTTTGCATTAGAAACAGTATGTGAGAGTAAGAGTCAAGTATAAGAAGAAGCTCTAATAGACCTAATTGATTAGGTAGTATAATTGAGGAAATGAATGAATGAAATAGAAGTTTGGAAACCAATTAGAGGGATTTAAGACCATAAAATAAGTTTTTTGAATATTTCATGAAGTTATAAAAATAATTCTTATATGATGAGCAAGGTGATATGACCTAAATTTGTTAAGAAGAGGGATTATTGAGCAAAGAGGCCTAATATGTTGTTTGAAAAATATAAAAAAGTGTGAAGAGAAAAAAAAACGTGATAATAATTAGCTTGGTAATAAAAATGAGTCAAAATTTGATCAAACATTTTAGGTAGATGAATTGGTGATGAGTTACCTGTTACCTAAGGGGTTGGTTCCTCCTTGAAAGTTGGTGCTTACTAAAGGCCTAGTTGAGTTGATGCTTGACTAGTGAGGGGTTGGTGACTCACTAAATATTGATTAATTTCTTATAGGAATTTATTAAAAGCTATGTGTTAGTGGGTTTTATCCCCCATGAGGTTTTCCCACATAGATATTATGTTCATGTGTTGTGTTTTTACTTCATTCTCATATGAATGGTTGATTATGCATTGTTATATCTCTATAAAACTTTGAATGATTAATGAATGATAAGTAGAATTGAAATAAAATTTTGTACACTAATTAACCCCTCTCCTGTATTAGTGGTTTTGATCCCAAAAACTATCTAAGCAAATACATGAAACCCTAGGTAGTATGTGAGATCCAAAAGCTACACACACAAAGGAGAATGAATAAATGAGTCAAGTCATGTTCTACATAGCTTAAAAAGAGAGGTAAAAAAGGAGTGAATATGTAACTACCACATGACAAGTGGTGGAATTCAAATGATAAGTGGATATTATCAAAAGATTTCCATACCTAGAATAGCTGATTAAGGGTGACTCCCACTTCTAATGTAACTCCTCCATGACAAGTGTACACTTAAGAAAGATAAAAAACAAATTTTAAGGTAAAATAAAAATTTAAAAACCTAAACTAACACCTAATTGAAGTATAAATTAGGTGAGTGGAGGAAATGGATCTCAATAATAAGGCATGATGAGGTACCCATGCATATTAAATCTTCTATAAAGTAAAGAAAAGGATAAAACCCATAAGAAAAAAATCCTCCCCAAAAAGAGAGAAAATATAAATAGTTCATGCTCTAAGGATGTCAAACACAACTAAGAATGCATCCACAAGTGAGAGAAATAGAGCAAATAAAGAGAAGAACTAAGAATTCCCTATAGAATATGTTGAAACTACCTATAATAGAGCTCACAAAATGATTAATATAATTGATGAGATCCTCTACATAAATAATAAATAAGCTCCATCTACATCAAATAAAGGTTCTTCCTTTTTCAAAAGGAAGAACATAAATGGTGTACTAGGAGTTTATCCATCCCACAATTGAAGATGAAGGCAAAAGTATAAATAAAACTAATTATGGTTTAAAACAAAAGTGTGGCATAGGTCTGGAATGATCATATATAAGAACTAAATGTAATGTCATTAAAGTGAACCTGTCAAAAGTAGGTGTAGTAAAGACTGGATCACCCTGGAGTAGTGAATGTGTCCACAAAGTGCTTGATGGATATCTAACTAAGGTGTAGTCCCTATACAAATAATTGTGCTCCTCATACATAGTAAGAGGAAAAAATGCTTTATGAGATGTGGTTGAAATGAAATTAGAGGCTATGAAGGACTACAAAATGCCCTGTAGCTGTGTATTAGACTACATGATGTCTGATGATTCATGTAATATTTCTATACCCTATAATGTTTGAAGTGGACTAAAGGTAGGTGGATCAAGAAATAACTTTTCAATATCTATAAGGTGATAAGTATATGGTGGAGGTATCTACATATCACTATTATATTAATCTATTATAGATGAAGAGTCATCAATCTCATAAATGTGCTTAGGCTCAAAAGTGTCATCAGGTATAGGTGAGTCTAATGAATAAGAATAACATGGAACATTTAATGAAGGAATATCCATGGGAAGTGGAAAGCACATCTCAATAAATCTCAAAGCTAAAGAAGATACTATAGATGAATTAAATGTATCCATAGTTTGAATATCCATAGGAATAAAAGATTCATTGATTCTCTCAAAAGGTGTACTCTCATTGGAAAGAGTAGAGTCATCCAAAGTATCAAGCTATGATGGCTCTAGATGAGCAACATCATGCATAATAATTGAATTAGAATATATAATGGGATAACTAAGGTATGTTAGAATCAATTCATGTTATGATGGATCGATATAAGGAAGTGAATTTTACACCATGGATGTGTAATCATAGGAAATAGTAGTAGGAGAGAGTGAAATAGGCTCAAAAAAGACAATAATAAGAAAAGGAGGGGGTGTGATCTAAATCTTAGCAAGATATTTGAAAAGAGATTGTAGAATGCTCTAAATAGTGTAGGGACATATTTTATGATCCACATGGAAATGAAGATCTATGGAAACATGTAACAATAGAGTATGAATAGCATTGTCACAAGTATTATCCTAGTCATTAAACTAAGTAAGATTAGTGGGAGTAGGAATTTATCCATATAAAAATTGGATATGATTATTTATTGTGAGAAAGTGTTCCATGTAAGTATGAAAAAAAACATATTTTTTGTTTCCAAGAAGAATCATAGGTGTATCTGGAATATCTCAAATGGATTCATCATGACTAAGACAAGAGACCAAGGAAGTGAAAGACTACACAAGAAACTATAGAAAGGTGATATATTTATACACACTCATGAATGGGACATTAGAGATAACTAAGAATACATCTAAGTGAGAAACCAGTGTAAGAATCAATGGAAATAGTGAATGATCATAATAGGGATGCTAGGCATAACCAAAAATTCATCCATGTGTGATAAATCAGTGTAAAAGATAGAATATAAAAAGCAATATGGCATGTTATCACTCAAATTATACACATAATGAATTGGAAGATTTAGTTCTATGAGATAATGGAATCATAACCTGAGGTGTGGGACACTTGAACTCCATGGTACAAACCTCCATAGAAGGTCGTATTACTTCTAATCTAAATGCATCTAATTTAAGATCAACATGTAGGCCTAAAAGAGCTAAAGGGAATCTACATCTAATCTTAAGTCTAAAATTTGTTGTGGGAAAAGAGAGAGGGGGAGTTGATAAAAGATAAAAAATGGTGATGCACCAAAATGAGAAATAACACCTCCATAATCCTTAAATAACACACTAAAAATATCAAAGGATGATAAAATATCACACATGATCCAAAATGGATGTTCTAATTGCATGAATATTTTACATAGAGGTGTAGGACAAAATACAATGCCAAGAGGGATGAAAAATTATCCAAAAGTGGTATTTATATTGATCTATATGAACACAACATACAAATTATATGAGAAGGCCATGTTACACATAGAAGTGTTGGGGAATGGATGGAAATGAGAGGGAATAAGCCTATCCATAGGCAAAGATCAATAAATCACAAAAATTCACTCATAATGCAAGATGAAAGGAAAAAGGTGAACTCAATTCCCATTAAAATGTAAGGATCAGGTGGTAAAGGGCTCATGGAGGGGAAATTTTGGTAGCATTGTTGTGCTAAAAAAATTCAACCATTTTACACTGAAAGACTCAAGATTTTATAGGTAATAGAAGCCTATGGGTCTTTGATAAATCTGACCTATTATTGGGGGGTTCAAAATTATTTAAGGTGATTATAAGAGTATTACATCCTGATTTCCTCACTAAACTTGATTTTCTTATTAAACAAATATTAATGGGGTTAATTTTATTTAATTAATATTATAGTAAACTATTTTAATTTATGTTGATGCATGGATAGACATATAATGATTATTTTGTGTGAATCATTACTTGATTGGTTAGTTTTACGTGAGTTTCATATACATGTAGATTATGTTTATTTATTATTATTGTGTTTTACTAGTATTTATATTGATTATCATGGTTACAAGATAAATACAATTTTCATTTGTGAGGTGGATGCAGGAGAAAATGCACTCTTTAGATAGTTATGGAGGGAAAGTATCATAAGGGATGTTGCAAATGAATATGTTGGAGGTGTAGAGACTTAACAAAGAACCCAACACACACCACATAGTACAATAATCCATAATTTATTTAATTATGATTGTGTTTGATTAATTTATTATTGGTAATGGTTGATTTGGGTACGATTTGTGTTTAGATGCTTTTTAGTTTTATTTTTAGTTATTACTATTTACTATAACTATGATGTGTTTCCACTATATAGTATGACAATGGTATATTTATTTTTAGATGACTATATTTTTGAATTGCATAACCCATATAGGCATGCATGTGTAAGCATTCAAATATAAAAATATTATTATAACATATATGTGTGTGTGTGTGTGGCATGGAAAAATTGCATTTTGATCATATAATAAAATAATTTTATAACCTTTACCTAACCTAGACCTAGGCAAAAATTACTAAGGTGGTACCTAGGGTGACTTAGTTTATAATTACCTAATGGTTAACTAGGTTTGATCTTTTAATGTTTAGATTTGATTATTTAATGCCTAAGGTTTTTGGATAGGCACTCAAGCTTTATTATATGTAATAATTATTTTTAATGACATAATACAATGTAAAACATAATTTGGAAGCTATCATTTGGTTTATTTTGGTTATTTAAACCATGTAACTTGGGTGGATAGGGTTTTACTATGATTTGAAAGGAAATAATGAGGAGATTGTGTGTGTGGTGATTGAGATGTGAGTTATGGGAAGTATGTCAAGAATTTATGGTCTGGAGGTGAGTCATTCTTGGAAAAATAATGGTAGAGAATGGGTCTCCATAAAATTAAGGTTTTTTGAAATGCATGTAGTTGACTATGAAAACATAAAAGGAGAATGGAGTTTTTGAAAAAGATATAGTAGCTAGGGTCGACAGAGGAAAACAAGAGGAAAGAAAGGGATTTTGATTCATAGACCAAAGAATAAAGGCTACTTTAAGGGCACTATGAGGTAGGGTTTGTTCTTTGGATTCACTCTAAATTTTTTAATTTAGGTTATATATTAAATATATGAAATGTGTATAGGGTTTATAAAATGATTGTTTTAGAATTTGAAACCCTAGGGTGAATCAAGTATTCGACCTTGTGGGGGGAGGAATTCCCCATAGAATAAAATCCATGATTTGATTAAAGTCTAACATGAGTATGTAAGGTTAGATATATTTTTGAAACAAAACCATTGAGTGTTTATTCACTTGACTAAGAATGGATTTATTTGGTTTATTAATATATTTGTGTTGTTTTGTGCATGCTAAAGTGATTGTGTAATATTTATGTTTATAAAATGGTTGTGTGTTTTTAAAATGAATTAGAGGAATTATTTTGGTAGGGGTTTGAAATAGGGTTTTATAATGGTCTATAACATCCCCACCAAGATTTACTATAATAACATATATTTGTTAAATTAATTCATGTTATAGCCTTTGGAGACTTGTATCTTATATTGAATTTTTTATTGAAACATTATTCCTAAGGAAAATATAATTATTTATTCATATGTAAATTAACAATAGTGGATGAATATTTTACCAGGCTCAATTATAATTATGTAATTACTTTATGGAATATATGCAGTTATGTTTTGTTTCATATGATGCTAGTGATTAGTAAATGATATATGTTACATGTTTATTTTATGGTTAACATACTTAGTGTAGATTAGTATCTATGTTAATCTCAAGAATAGTCTCTAATAATGTACTATTATGGGGAGGGATAGCATCATCCGAGTGCTTTTCCACACCAACCATGGACCATTGATCCCCCGCAGAATCCCCTAATAAGGGAATGACCCTCCCTTCATGGATGGGTAAATAGTGATGGTGTGGGAATACAAAGAGACAAGATAGTACCTATGTGATGTAATATATCTAATACATGATGTGTACCATAAATAAAATATATTATAACATGATATCACCCAAAAATGTAAATCATACATATGAAATGACAATGTTTAACTAAACATTACTTTTTTCAAAGTTTGAAATAGTTGATGATATCTATAATCAATCAAATTCATACACAACACTTGATCATATTACCTTCATCTTAAATTATTGATGCTAAGTAATCTAGGGAAGTCCGTCTCCCACTTATTTGGTACCAATAATGTGACATTTGGTTAATTTAATATATATATATATATATATATATATATATATATATATATATATATAAATAGATTCATATAGATTACTTCCTATCAAAAATTATAAAACATGCTAAGTCTAGAAATAATCATAATACATTCATTTAGTCCATCAGAAGTATGCAATGAATCCCAAACATATTGTTTACTTTAAAAATAATACATGTAAATGAGTATAGTCCATATAGGACATACCACCCAAGTATAATTATACTTAGTCTACAAGAAACTAATCATCAACGTAACTCAAATATAGAACTATCTAAAATAACATCTATTTCAATTCTTTTCCATATGCAAAACTTAAAACTTTCAACAATCAATCATAATTTAATTCAAGGCTTAAAATTAAACATAATCCAAATTTCATGTTAATCTTTTTCCACATAAAAATAGTTGTATTCATTTAATTATAGTATACTACTTCATGGATTTTACAACTTGTTTAACATACAACTATATACCATATTTACAAACATAGTTATTATACATATATATAGGCTATATTATGTATTAGTACTAAATCTTCCTCTTACAAGCATAATCCAAATAAAAGTATGAGTACTTAATTGATTTATACATACATACATACATACATACATACATACATACATACATACATACATACATACATACATATATATATATATATATATATATGTATGTATGTATGTA
Organism: Torreya grandis; assembly: GCA_037957365.1. Taxonomy (NCBI): domain Eukaryota; kingdom Viridiplantae; phylum Streptophyta; class Pinopsida; order Cupressales; family Taxaceae; genus Torreya; species Torreya grandis. Next base: position 1,398,866 of record JARHVA010002800.1, on the reverse strand, counting down.
TGTATGTATGTATGTATGTATAAATCAATTAAGTACTCATACTTTTATTTGGATTATTCTTGTAAGAGGAAGATTTAGTACTAATACATAATATAGCCTATATATATGTATAATAACTATGTTTGTAAATATGGTATATAGTTGTATGTTAAACAAGTTGTAAATATATATATATATATATATATATATATATATATATATATATATATATATATATATATATATATATATATATATATATATATATATATATATATAGAAGATGTATTTATTCATCATGGCTGTGTTGTTAGATTTAATTGAAAAAAAAATTGATGAGGTTTTAAGTGACCATATATATATATATATATATATATATATATATATATATATATATATATATATGGTCACTTAAAACCTCATCAATTTTTTTTTCAATTAAATCTAACAACACAGCCATGATTAATAAATACATCTTTAAATTTTGTATTGTTCATCCTATGAATATGTATATAGATGTTGAGTTCATATGTATTATGTTTGGGCTGGAACAATAGCTATGAATGTATATAAAACCCAATTAACAACTAGTAAAGTCATGTATAAAATATGACAAATTTGGTTCTACTATGCTTTCTAACTATAAAAATAATAATAACTTTACCATTACCATTACCAAACCAATCAATATTTTACATTCTAATATATGTTATTCTAAATATTTCATTTTGACAAGAATCATATGGCTACATAGTCGATAAAGTCTATTTTTATACATAGTTTCACTTTAATTGACCAATAATGAAACAATAATCACATGAACCTAATTTCTACATTATAACTCAAAAGTATGTAACTCTTATCCATTTATAAAAGAGAGTTCTATTAAGCATATATTCTCTATATAGGTACTCCTAAATTTCTAGTCACTCCATATATATTTAATATGTATATATGTTATGTCTATGTTATTAATATATATTAGAGGATCGAAGTCAAATAGTTGACCCATCAATTGAAATAAATTGTTAGTAATGACTTCAAAATTGTTATCTTAGACCCCTGAAGAACTGTAGGTAAATAAATTGACTCTTACTATATTCCATTAATACTATTTCAATTTATATGAATCGATATTTTTAAAGGCTACTATTTATATCCATACAACTCTATGTCTCTCAATTTTATGTAAATATTTAGGGTTCACCTAAAGTTAAATAATCATTACACAGTCATGTATGTAATAAATCTTAGGTTCATACATACACAGTATAAGCTCAAATAATCTCATAGTCCAACTAATGCTCATCCAAGGGTTCACATTGATATGTAAGCACAATATATTTAAATTAACATACATTGTCATGTTCCCATAAAATTGATTTGAAAACCTAATAGCATTCATTATTATACAACAAAATCAAACTGTCATATATATAACCAAACTCTTATCTATACCTATATACTCTGGTAGGTATATATATACCCTGGTATGTATATATAATACAAGTCAATTAATACCTATTGGGTATATATATACCCCTTTATAAGATTACATATATTTATTTTTAGACTAAAATATAATTTTAAATAAACTAATTCCACTTCAAATTGATACACAATATCCATACATAGAAATATATTTATATTTACCAGGATTGTATATAGACTTGGGGTTTAAGTTTTAGTGTTTACTAGATTATAGATAAGATTTTGTGGATGGTCAAGCCATCCACATGGCCAAATATTTGTTCTTTTATACATTTTATAAACAACTTAAAACATTTGTTATGCAATCACATGCACACATGAATTTAAATGCATTACCAACCTAGTAGAGTTTCCACCAATTCTTTCTTGCCAACCTTTTTGATCCAAGATACTTCATATTATTATTACTATATGTATGAAATCATAAATTCACCATATATATAAATCAATCCTAACTCATATAATATAGATCATACTTACACTTACGATTGTAGATATATTAGATAATCAAAAATTAGATAATTAGGAACATGAATAATATGGGGATCTACTAGACCCAATTAGGGTATATATTACCATAATACATAATATTAGGGAGGTTAGAAAGACTCAAATCAATAATAATCATGTAATAACCCTAATTAATCCCTATGCTTTCATATCTCACTAAACTAAAAAAAATTAAAGTAAAGTCTAATCTAGTGCTTAACAAATCTTTTGGCACAAAGTGGGTGTTATAAACAATAAAAGTAAATATGCATAGAATACATATACTCACATAAATGTATATGGAATCCTAATGCATGTAAGAGAAGTTAAAATTCATATCTATCTAATCTTACAGAAGAGGAAAAAAGTTAGGAATACTTACCTTTGAAGATGACCCTGTTGAGCCTCAATCTCTCCCTTGGCCAAGGTGTTTTACAAGAGGTTATTGTGGTATGTAAGGATGACAAGGATACATAAAATCTAAGATATGTAGCCTATAAATTCATATAAAATACTTCTCCATAAGACAATATATGTATCTCTAAAGAAAGTATGAAACCCTAAACTTGCTTCTCAAGTAGAATGGTGGATAGGCAGATGCACAATAGTTCTTACTTCTTCTCTTATCTAAATAATGGAAAAACGATCTTGTATATATAGGGGATTTAACCCTAAGCCCCTCCAAAAGTTTTGGGTGATAGGGTCAACCTATTTGACCTATTATAGTTATGGACAAGAATTCACTAGGTGATAGGCTTAGTTGGCCAAGAGCCAACCTAAACCCTAAATGAAATTTACCCAAAATAGTACAGGGTCAACTGAGTCAACCTAGTATATTTAATAGTTAAAAGGGATAAAATGAATAATGATTTTGAAAAGGGAATAATAAGATTAGTGATATGGTTCTTAGGAGATAAGTGTGTAGATAATAAGTGGTAAAAGGGACAACAATCCTACAAAGAACAAATAGTCTACCCACCCCTTTCTCGGTGCACTCCTAAAGGCATGCACTCAGAGAGATTGAGACTTGATGGGTTATTTTAAGATAAAAAATTATTAAGTGATAAAATTTTGAAAATATTATGTGTATTTATATGCCCCTTGCAAATATCATCATGTTTCATGTGAGTGCAATATGGGATGGTACTTCAGGAATAGAATATGATATCACATAATGTTGATGCTAAGTAAAATGTAGTAAGGAGAAAATAAGATAAATGAAAGGATAGAAATGAAAAACATATACCTTTACTTACCTTAGTATTGTAGATAAATAATGAGACTATAAATGAAGTGAAGGCATCCAAATGTGAAGAATGTTAGATAAACCTATAGAAATTAGTGCAAAAAATAGCCAAAATTAATTTTTTTATAATATAGGGATATAGTAGTAGAAATGATTATTTATGATGTCATGATTCTAAAAAATTTTATGGTTTAAAAAATGGGTTAGTAAAAATAAAGATATGAGCAAAACAAGGAATTTCATGAAAAATATTTGAAAAGTAAGGAATTGTGAAAAGTAAGCTTAAATAGGGTGAAAGGGAAGTCATTTTTCTATTTCTAACTTATGGGTGAGAGAAAAGGAGCTCTGAGAGACTAAATGAAAGGAAGTAGAGATAAGATGGAAAAGACATGATGACTAAGACAATAAGGATGCCCAATGGCCATAACAAGTTTAACACAAGTAGGAAAATGAGAATTTCAAATTTGTTTTTGAATATTTTATTAAATTTAAGTGTTTTTTTAAAGTTATAATTTAGCTAAATTCTAAGAACCAAATTAAACCCAAATAAGTTAGTAAGGGCAGTATAAACCAAAAATGAAAATGGGTTGAAAGGGATTAGACTAATAACTACTAGAATGCATTTATTATAGGCAAGGAAAGGGGTTAGTAGGCAAAACCAACTAGGTCAACCTAGTCGACCTAGTAGGCTAAAAGTGTGAAATCCACACTACCAACTTAGTAGGTGTGTGCCAACTTAGTTTTTTTTTCATGTTGTTGACTTAGTACATTACTATTAACTTAGTATAATAATCCACTATGATGACCCAAAATAGCCAACTAAGTACTAAAATGGCTGAATAGGCTAAAAATAGGTCAAATTAGTCTAAAGTGGATAAATTAAAACTAATTAGGATTTTTTTTAAAAAAAATTGAAAAGAATGTATTTTGATTATAAATTACATGAAGGATTTAATATATAATTTTGTTTTATATTTTTAGGGGAATCCAATATTTTTGAGATTGGTAGATGCAACATGGATCCCAGACCTCTTGGAATGATTAATAGTTGAGGAGTGACTGAGATTGGTTATGCTAGGTATAGGAGGTATTATAGATATGTGTCGAGTCCCATTGAGTTTTGATTTGATAGTCATGTTCCTTAGAGCCTAAGAATTATTAAATAACACATTTAGATGGGAGGTGGATGGGGATACCATTTAGGTGGGTATCACGCTAGAGATCATCCATATGATTATTAGACTACCAATAGGGGGTATGCCTATGATTATGGGAGTACCAAATGGATAGGAAGAGAGAAGACCCTTAGTCATATGGAAGATGATCTTAGATTTGATATATCTTGGGCTGAGAGTTATCTTGTTTAACATTTATATATCTTATATTTTAGATATTTGAAAGGTATGTATATTACTTTTGACATCATAGGTGTTATATCACAAGTTGGATGGTAAGGTAATACTATATGTGATAGCCTACTGCTAGATTATTTTGTAGCATAGGGCATTATATGATTTAATTTTTATCATATAGATATAGCTTATGCATGACATGTATGGGATGTTATCTAGAGGGAGGAATATCATGGGGCCAATTATTTTATTGAGTTCTTGGATATATGAAAGGTTCCTAATATATCAACTAGCTAGGTTGCCCCATATGGTTGATGATAGGTTACCTCAAGTATAGAGGTGGTATCAAGATTATGTAGCAAGGGACATGCCCCATGTGACATTGATATACATAGTTAGGTGGGTAGACATCATGTGGTATTTATATTGGCACCAACATTGGCATAGATATAGATTATAGGACACTATACTTGGTAGATAGAGCCACATCTAATGTCATGTATGCCAAGATAGATTAGACTCCCTCACTTAGCCACTTTGATAGCGATGCCCACATTTGGGCTAGGCATGTGAGAGAGACAATGGGGAGAGGAGGGTTGGGGCCACTAGTTACTAGGTTAGTGATTAGATCATGGCATGAGAGACTGTGGACTAGTCGAGCATGACAGGTAATAAATATAAAGGAGATAGATATGGATGTAGGAGTTCCATAGGTACCAAAACTAACACCATAGTAGGAGGATCAATAAATACCTTTGTTACACAATTAATGAAGACACCAATAATGGGAGAGAGTGTAAAGATGGTGGTTATCCTAGATGACCCATCAGGTAGGTTAAGATAGAGTTGGGTGATAGAGGTACCAATTAGGCATAGCTTGAGATGGGCATGAGTGGTGACCCTAGGATTTTAATTTGGGTGGTGACCTATAGATGAGGTACTTAGAGGATACAATGATGGAGAGATAGTAGTAGGAGATACTTAGATAGGAAATAATAGATGGTTTGAAATTGGCTTAATTTATTTGAGATAGATTATAAATAGATATATTTTTGAGATATATCTATGATCTAATATCTATCTAGTTTCAATTTTATGGATCTTATGGAGGAGGAAACTAGATGGGGATCTTGGTTGATGGGATCAATCCATGATATCTTTGATGAGGCAATGATGCCATATGACCTGATGACACTAGAGGATCTTATGATAGTATTTTCCCTAAAGAGCTAGTTTAGACTAGCAAGAGAGGTTGTGAGGAGAGTATGGGCATGTAGGGAAGAGCCATAACTACAATTAGAGGTGGGAATGGGAGAGGTACATGAATTCTAGGCCTTGGCTTAAGAGGGAGTTATTCATATGGCTACCATAACCTAGCTAACATAAGTACATACCTAGATAGTGTAGGTACAAGCCTACGTGGGAAACCTATAGGGACATGTGACAAGTATAAGATCTTAGCCAACCTCTTTGTAACATATTATTTTGAAAGGTATATCTAAGGAATCTATGGGAAGCGGGGTTAGGCCATGATATAGATAAGATAGAGCCTATTCGTAGAGCTAGAATGATGTATATTGTTGTACTTTATAAAAAACACATGACATATATATAGACATCTCATTTTTATAGTTGGATGTTTGATCTTATGTGTTTGTATGATGGTTTTGGTTATGGATTCTTAGATATATTTATTTATAGCACATGTATTTAACTAATGTTGTGTATGCTATAGTAAATATATGAGATGTGGTTTCTTTTCTAGCATTATGTAGGATACATGCATGGTTAAAAAGAAATAGGTAAAAAGGATTTGGATAAGTATAATTACTCAAAAATAAATGTAACACACACTATTACATGTTGGTAAATGTGTAATAACAATAAAAATGACCAAGTATAAGAAACCAAATAATGGTAAACAAGATGGTGAAAATTTTGTTTTTAAACAAAGAGAGAAATTAACACCAAATTAAAACAAGTAGAATCACACTAAGTCACATTGGGAAGTATAGAAATAATGTAATAAAGTGGAAAATGTGCAAAAGAAAAAATGGTATATAAAAAAAATCAATTAAGTTAATCAATCATACTAAATCACATTGGGAAGTATAAAATAAAAATGAAATTTGGAGAAATTGGTCTTAAATTTATCACACTAATTCAATCTAGAAAGTATGAAAAATTCAAGAAATTGTTGGATTCTTACATGCAATCATAAAATAAGAAGATAAAAGTGAAAGAGTAATAAAGTAAGCATAAAACATACTAAATCAAGATGGGAAACATGTCAATGACATGTAATTTCATAATCAATCACATCTTATCTCATATTTGACACATGTAATTTTTACTGTGACTTAGATTATTAGAATTTTTTTTTAGGAAGGTTAGGTCCTATCCATGGTATTACACTGAAAATCACAAATGGAAAACATATAAGGTGGAATAAATGTGAAATATGGTAACAAGGAATGTTTGTAATAAGAATGTGAAATTATGGTAATCTGTGAGGAAGGCCAAGTCCTATCCATGGTCTTATAATGCAACTCACAAATGGAGTCCCTAAGGGAGTGATCAGTGAACATACAAATATTTCTCAAGGGGAAATATTAGGATTGTAGGGGGTGAAAAAAGGGGTGTAAAAGTCATAACTTAGGAATCTTATGAGAAGTTAGGAGATCAAAGGCATATTAAGGACATGAGAAGACACTAAATGACTAGATACTAAGATCAACTCATAAAGGTAGATTGGTACAAGAAAATTAAAATGGACCTACCTTCCCATGATGTGTTCCCCATTCCTCAAGACCCCTTATAGAGCCATCGATATACTATGAAGATTGGGTACTTGTGTGAGAAAGTAGGTAGAACTAAAAGATATTTTATTCTCCTTTTCTAATCTACTAGCCTACTACACCCCAATGGACCTCAGCTATAACATGAGGTAAATTGTGGAGTTTGAGATTTGTCTAGAAGAAGGAGATGTGCTTTTAATCATTCATTTTAGTGTGATTTGAATTTTGAGAATTTTAAGGGTCTTTTGCCTTTTGTATCATTGCCTTTTGTTAAATGATTTGGATTTTGAATTTTTTTAAGGATTTTGAAGATTCTTCCTCCATACAAACTTGTAATGACTGATCATGAGAGATAGAGTGATACACACAAATGAGATTTAGGCTTTGGATAAAGTAAGTTAAGTGACCAAAGACAAGACTAACTAGAACACTTAGGCTTAACAATGAACCAACATGTTTTCTCAAGTCTCAACCATGTATATGATTAGTTTTAAAAAAGGAAATAAAGGGAATAAAGGAGATCCAAATTGGACTGGTGAAATGAGATTATAATGAGATTAATTAGTTTCTATATAATCACATGGTAGAGAAGGAATGACTAAAGAAAATAAAGTTTGTTTAACGAATTCACAATTACAATTATCCATGCATATATAAATAAGAAAGAAAATAATTATGAAAAAAGAATAAGGGAGTTTTTAAGAAATAAACTCAATAAGAAAAAGAAATCAATGATAAATAAGACATCCATAAGAAAACATAAATGGCATTATAAGTAATATATAACATGAAATTAAAGGACACCATATAAGATAGATAGTAATTTGACACAATTTCAAATGATATAACAAAATAGATAAATATAATATTAGAGCACATGTCCAATCCAAATGAAAATGTAAGAATACCATGCATTCTTCCTAAGTACTGATATATTTCCCCACACACATTATCCATAAAATTTGACAATTCTTTATGGATTTGGATGTGAAATGTAGCTAATGTCTCATCTATCTTTAGTGAATACTAGGAAAATACTTCATGTCTAATTTAATCAATAGAAAAGGTAGAAATGTTTCATGGATCATGTTGAGGAGGATTATTAGGCAAAGGATGCATAAAATAATTCATGGGAGTGGACTCTATTAGAGATGAATGGATCACCAATGGTTAAGGATCCATAGGTGAGGAATTCATAGGTGGATAAGGATCCACAAGGTAGGGGAGGTTCACAAGTGGAGGATTCACAAGTAGAAGAATAAGAGGTGAAGAAGGGACCATATGAGGGAGGGGATGAAGCCATAGGAGGTGTAACCATGAGATAATAAGGGGGGATCCTTCTTATGGGAATTACTTTTTGGAGGAATGGTAGAAGGTGTTGGAATAGCTAAAATATGATCTTTAAGGTATTACTAAATGATGCAGTAATGATTGATGTGATGGGTGCTAGATTGGTGCCAAAGATAATAAACCTTTCCATACTTAGGAATATACTAAAGTATCACCTTTTGGGTAGGTATGGTATTGTTTGAGGGGTAGAAGGACAAAAAGTGTCAATATATCATCGGAACTTATGATAATGCATGGATGAATGGTTATTTGTGATGTGGAAGAAATAGATATGTCTATGAGTAAGATCTGTAGAGGTACTCATAAGAGGAGATTTAATAGAAGTGGAAGGAGTTTGGGAAGGCTCACTAGCCCATTTTGTGGGAAATTTATCCATCTATGGTAAATGAAGCAAAACATCACCAAGATAAGGTGGTGGTGGTGAAAGGACTAGAATAGGGTTGATAGAAGGAACAATGGGATTAGAAGGAGGAATAGACTTAGTTTAAGAGGGTGAAAGAATGAGATCAAAAGTGGTATTTAATAAGGGAGGGGTGGGTCTATATAAGGATGAAGGAGAGTTTCATTCATCTTAGAGATAAGTAGGCTATAGGGGTTATAGTACCTATAAAAACAATAGGGCCCAATCATAACATGATCCATAATCATACTCCTATGAGTTTATTCATAAATTGGAGGTGTCTACACCATCTCTACCCAATGACAAAAAGGAAAATGCTAAAATTAGGAATTATATATGATGGAGGATGGGAAGATACACTTTAATATTGAAGTAACAAGGAATGATAATAGATAATCTCATCATCACATTCCTGAACAAGGCCACCTATAAATGGATCATCTAAGGTATAAACATCATCATAGTTAGATGTATGAATATCAATGATGCAATTAGGGATGGCATTATCATCTGATAAGGTGTGATGAATGGAATTTTAAGTCTTATTTAGGACAATGAGGTTGTCATCACAAGGTGGTTTATGAGAATGAAGTTACAAAGAAATAGGAAACTAAGAAATGAGATGATATGAGAGATCAAAAGTTTTAATCTTGAGATTGATCTCATTAGGCTCATCATCATCAAAATCTAGGAGGTTATGGGGATTATTCCCAATGATTTTAAGATAACCATTATAAACTTGAGTGAAATTGATGGGAAAGTTGAATCATTGAGACTCACAAAATGGAACACTGGGCAAATGTTCAAGAGTAGGAATCTTTAAGACACCATAGTCTTAGAATTATTCAAAATTCCAATGGTTATTATCACCTTAAATCCTATAGATATCTCCATTATGAGGGAATTTAATGCATTGAAAAGTATAATAATCAACTACTCTCATATAATGAGTCCATGGCCTACCAAACAAGATGTTGTAAGATAGAGGAAAGTTAAATATCATCACCTTCACATGAATGGTGACAGGTGGGATGGTAATGGGGATCCAAAAATAACCTAAAAGAAGCATCTACCTTCAATCATAGCCTTAACATGTGTTTCATGTGTATTTTATATTATATTTGGAATATCCAATAGTTTTGATAAAATTTAGAGAGATAACACAAGTACAAGTTTTATAACCCTCATCAATCAAGGCATGTTTAATTTGGATATCACCAATTTGAACACTAATGAATAGATAAGGATTATCTGTATAAAGAATAATCTCATCAAGAATCATATAAGTGATGGGAAACTTGAGGGAAAGATAAGTCTCCATTTTTTCATCAACATTTAAGAACATCTCTTCACATTTTTGCAATATGATATCTTTAGATCTAGATAAGGTTGCTTCTTGTCTTGCTTAGGACAAGGGATGTTCATTTCAAACAAAAGTTTCATGAGATGTTTTTGATGACATGGAGAGGCACTCATAAGCTCAATAAATGGAATTTAGTATGGGATATTAGTGAGTTCCATGATGGGATCCCACTCATCATAACCCATAAGAATATTGTTAGAAAGAGGTGCATAGTGTTAAAGGAGGTCCTCAAAAGGAAGAGCCAAAGTACATTGGAATTTATGTTTTTAAGAGGGAGAAGGTGTAGAATAAGTTTTTAAATTATTTTTAGAAGATGAATCAGTTGATTCAAGTATGGTTTGAAAATCATTAGAAGAGGCTTGAGTGTTATTAGTGTTAGGTAAAGAATATGGAGGGATGGAAGAAGTAGAATGGGAATTTTTTTATCTAAAGGAGGAGTTCAAATTGGTTCATAAAAAGTGATAAGGTCATCCTACCCCAAATAATTTAAGTGAGTTGGAGAATAATATTAGATAATATGAAATGTATGAGATAATATAGGTGTGTAAATAGGTTGAGGATCAATGCAAGTAACCACCCTTTGCATATTAGTCATATTAATCACATTATCTTCAATATTTGGGTTGATAAGACTATCAAAATTATTGGTAGAAAGGGTAGTCTTATCTTGGTTATCTTGGTGATTTGGAAGAGGGTCTTTATAGATGGAAAAATGAGCATTAGCTTGATTTAAAGCTTGAGATTTAGCATATGTTTCATGATCTTTGAAAGAAATGTCATAGGCTTGTTGGTATTTTTGAATGATAGAATCATGATCAAAATTGGGACCAAGAAGAAAATCCATAATCATATTATGAAGATGCATACATGTCTCATGAGAATAACCCCAACTACCATAAAATAAACAAAATTTATTTGGATCATACCAAGATTTCATAGGATGAGTGGGATCATGTTATCATGGAAGACTCCTAGGTAAATGTTTTAGTAATTCAGATGAGGATAAAGGTTTATGAACATTGATGTTATTATGTGAAGATAAATGAGTATTGGTGAATTTTTGAGAAGGGGGAACTATTTCTAAAGGTTGGTTAGGAATAACAACTTGAATAGTGTGAATGGTATCATAAGAGTCCATGCCACCATAATTGGTAGTATGATGATTATTGTTTTTAAGTAAGATATAAGGACCCATAAAAGGTTTGGGTGGCTGAAATTTATGCATAATTAAATCTTGGTATTTTTCTTGGTTAATGGCCTCCTCTAAAGTACATGGAGAGAGAGTCTCTAAACTTGATATTGTAACTTGGGAAAGAGGTCATTGGTAAAGAGATGGAAAAGGTTATCATTGACCATGTTATGTTCACATTTTTTGGTTAATGTTTTCAAAATTTTAACAAAATCTTGGGAATTTTCATTTTCAAGTTACTTATAATTAATAAAATGGGACAAGGTATTCTCAGAAAGATCAGTAGTTTGGATCTCTTGGACTAGAGCATTTACTAAATCTTCCAAACTAGTAATATAATGAGTTTTATGTTAGTTTTACTAATCTAAAGCATCACTCATGATATTTTTGGCTAATAGATTGGTAGCATCAAAGGTATTTAATTTGAACTAGTCTTTATATATATTTCCAAATGTTTTTAGATGAAGAGTAGGATCAATTGAACCAATATATGAAATGGTAGGGGTGATACCTCCTAATTCTATATTAGCAATTTGAGTTGTAAGAGGTTCATTTTGAATATGCTTTATTGTCTTGTTGATAAGAGGAGGTTGAGGGATTAGATTACCATAGGAATATCAAAGAGGAGGTGGGATAACATTTTGATTATGTGTGCCCCATGGCATTTATTGAGGGTGGGTTTGAAGATGGATACAGTGGTTTTCCATTCACATCATTTGATTTATATCATGAGCTTGAAAATTATTCATTTGATTAAGCATTTGTAATAAGATTTGGTAGGTTTGAGTTTCATTTTTGGCATTATTTAAAGTATTATAATTAGAATTAATGGCTTGGGTATCACTATTGGTGTTGGTAGGAGCTTGAAAAGAGTTGTTAGAATGTGAGGCCCTAGTGGCAAAATTTGCTTGTGTGGTGAAATATGGACTAGTGAAGGGATGATAAGGGGAAGAAGTATAAGCATGATTAACATGGATAGAAAAAGATGCACTAGTGGAAGAGTTAAGGAGAGTATGTCTTGGAAAAGACCCACTAGATGTAGAACCTGCCAAATTAGTGGAGATGCTAGGCATAGAGGTAGAAGAAGTCAAAGAAGAAGAAGTCATGGTATGAGAAGGGGTTAAAATAGAGGGAAGAGGCTAATAATCGAAGAAACTAGTATCCCCAAATCCATGTGATAACATGGGAGAAGTTAAATGAGGCTCTTCAACTTGACCACTAATCATGAGATGATAAATGGTAGAAGGATCTTTTCCTCGATGTTTAAATTCACAGATAAAGAAGATAATTTCATGGGTATACTCTAATTTGGATTTATATTCAAGTGAGAAAATATGATTACAAAGTGAAGAGGAATGAGGAGGGTTATCATAGTTTTTTATGCAAGTGTATATATGAACATTACTCTCATCTAGGAGACGAGCTCTAATATACTTATGAGAGACCCTATGAGATTTGGTAAGACTTATCATATCCATTGAATTAAACTTAGTATTGTCTTCAAAAAATAAGTTCATGATGAAGATAAGGTAAAAATAAGGCAATATTGATGAAAAAGAAACAAAATATCAAGATGTAGATAAGATTATAGAGTCGACTAGGTCAACCTAGTATAAAAAATAAGGTCTAAAAGTTGAGAAAATAGGGATACATGGTTGACTAGGTCAACCTAATTTTGTAATTTGGATAGAAAAAAAGAAAAAAATATACAAATTCATCAAGGTTGACCTATCATATAAGGCAAAAAAGAATATTGTTTTGACAAGGGTCAATAAGGATGATCCAATTTAGGCACACACCATTAAACCTTGCACCAATGCTAACTAAAGCAAGTTTTTTCAATACAACATACAATTGGACAAAGAACAAGTAGTCAAATTGGAAATTAAATGATAACTAAGTGCTCATCTTTAATGTTGTTAGATTATTAGAGTATGATTTTAGATGTGATGGGAAGTTGGCTATAAGCAAGGAACTATAAATTAATCTATGGATGGTTTTAGGATGTTTAGGTTGAAAAGAATTTGCATTGGTAATGGTATTGGCTTAGTATTGGGGCCTACCCCCTCACTTCACACATCACAGTGATAAGGGTGTCAAGTTATTTACCAATATATACCATTAACCACATGTTTATACTTGGCTATAAAACCAAGTTAGTTTCCGCCTTGGTGATGAAATCCAAATAGGTAGGCATTGGATAGATAATTGTTTAAATACATTTTAAGATTATGTGATTTGGTAGTGTGTGCATAAAATATAAAAATTGTAAAACTAAAAAGTATATTGAAAACCACCTAATTAGACTATGTGATATATTATAAGCATGAAAAGAAACTAAAAATTAAAGTGTAAAGTAATTTCTAGCATAAAAGTGTTAATTCTCACTTTGATACATAGTAATGTGTCATTTTAGATGATAGTGTATGCAAATATTACATAACATAGTTGACATTGTCACTAATATACTATTAAAGAAAGGGTGTGTTAAATAACTATGTCAATTGTGTCAACCTAGTCTTCCAGATAAAAGACAAAATATATAACTAGTCGATAGAGTGGACCTAGTTTGTTGTATAGGGGCAATTTTAAAGATTGCACATTGTGAAAAACAAAACTATAATTAATAATAGAAATGATAGAGAAGGAGATAAAGGAACCTTTGTTGGTTGGAGGATGCATAGGAAAATGAGATTATTATTGAAGTGCCTTGATTTATTCTTGCAAATTTTTCCAACTAGGTTGACTAGGTTGACCTAGTTCTGTAGCTCTTTGTTTGCTAAAACTTGTAAAGAATACTATGATATTAGTGTCAAACTAGTATGTTTTTTGGAAGTATATTGTGTTGATAGGGTCGACCTAGTAGCCTATTATAGATGGATAAAAGTGTATTATGTTGATAGAGCTGATCTAATAGCCTGTACCTGATGAAAAACACTACACAAATAGAATGGAGTCATATTGATGAAACTATCTGTTAAAGATGTACATAGAACTTAGAACTATACTAACATTACCGACTTAGTATCATAAATATAGAAAAATAATAAATAAAATGATAAAATAATGAAAAATCTGAGATAAAACTTGCAAGGGTTAGATTCACATTGGGTTCACTATAATGTATGTAATCATAAATGCATCATGTCTATAAATCAATCCTAACTTAGAGAAGATATATCATACTTACACTTCTAATTGGGGATACATTAGTTAATCAATAAATTGACCAATATGAGGATCTTCTAGATGTAATTAGGGGATCTCTTATCATAATACATAATTCTAGGGAGGGTTCTAAAGCCTCCAATCAAGCACAATCTTATAATAACTCTAATTAAGCCCTATGTTTTCATATCTCACTAAACTAATAAAAAGTAAATTCTAATCTAGTGCTCACCAAATCTTATGGTACAAAGTGAGGGTTATAAAAAATAAAATAAAACATGCATAGAAGACATATACTCATGCCAATGTATACAAAATACTAATACATGTAATATAAGTGCAAATGCATATCTATCTAATCTTACAAAGGAGGAACAAAGTTAGGAATACTTACCTTTAAAGATGAACCCATCGAGCCTAAATCTATCATTTGGACAAGATGATTTGTAAGAGGTTATTTTGGAATGTAAGTATGACAAGGATAAATCATCTCTAGGCTACATAGCCTATCAATACATCCAAAATACTTATCCACAAGATAATATCCATATCTCCAAAGAAATTATGGAACCCTAAGCTTGTTCCTCAAGTAAAATGGTGGATAAGTAGATGTGAAATAGCTCTTACTTATGTTCTCTTAATAATGGTAAAATGATTACACACACACACACACACACACGTGTGTGTGTGTGTGTGTGTGTGTGTGTGTGTGTGTGTGTGTGTGTGTGTGTGTGTGTGTGTGTGTGTGTGTGTGTGTGTGTGTGTGTATTTAACCCTAATCCCTTATGAAATTTTTTACTGACAAGGTTGACCCAGTCAACTTAGTACAATTATGGACAAGAATTCACTAGGTCATAGGCTAGGTCAGCTAAGAGCCGACCTAGATGCTAAATGAATTTTACCCAAAATAGTATAGGGTTGACCTAGTCTACCTAGTATAGTGAACATTAAAAATGGGATCAAGGCTAGGAAAATGGGTAAAAAAGGTATAAAATGATTGAGGAGTGTGCAATATAGAAGAACAATCTTAGGGATATGATTTTCAAGAGACAAGTGTGTAGATAACAAGTGGAAAAAAGTAAAACAATCATGTGAAGCACCAATGGTCTACCCATCTCTTTCTTAGTGTACCCTTAAATGTGTGTAGTTAGAGATATTGAGACTCAATGGGTTTCTTCAATATAAAGAGAGTCAATAAGTGATAAAAGTTTGAAAATATTATGTGTATACACTATCCACTATCTCTAATCTTTCATCTTGAATCTTCTCCCTCTCTTTCCTTTTTATTTATTTTTTTCTCAACCTAACTAAAAATTTATTATCCATGCATATCTTCTCTACCCATCTCTCCCAAATCCATGATGGAGAAATAAGTGGATATATAAATGCATGGTGAATTCAATGCAACTATACCCTCAAAAACTACAATCTTTCTCCATTCTTCATGTAGTCTATTCAAACTCAAAATTAGTTTAAGATTGAATTGAAGAATAACTCAAGTCAACTCTAGTTATATACCTTAAACATTTTCAAAAGTTTTTAATGATTTCAATAATCATTTTAATATCTAAACAAAATATATATGTTCCTTGATAGACTTTTACAAAGTCCACTTAGAATATCATTGCTATCAATGTCTAAAACTTAAGTATATGAAATCAATGAAACCACAGTTTATACTAATGACAACATATTTGATCCATTAGTTTAAATTAGGTTAGAGGATAAACTATATTTTTATTAAATCTCTATAAGAAAGGGTTATTTCAAATAGTAAAGTGACTAATATAATTTCATAATAAGATTTTTAATGTAATAACAAATTAAACAATTGTTATAATAATACCAAACATAATTCTAGCATATATACCACTTAGTTATTTGTTAATACCACTATATAGACAATCCAAATGCCTTTACTATCTTTATATATCAGGGCATTAAGCTAAGACAATCACATTTCCCAAATATCATTATAACAACTAGCTAATGTTTTAAAACATTGCAAAGACATTTCTAGTTAGTCTATAGACAATAGTAGTAAATACTAATCAAATAGATTTATTAATTTTTTAAAATAATACCATACAAAATCATGTATTTAATAACACATCATGATCAAAGGCAACATTATGCACTTAGTCAATATACTATATTCATAATGAAATAACATGATTAGATCCACATATTATACGAAAACTAACTCATAACTAAAGCACATAATTAATCAACCAAATACAACTAACATAATATGACATACTAATAATTCAAATAATGTATATAAAGAGTGTTATCTATTATGGTGTGTGCATGGTTTCTAATTAATCCTCTATCATTCCCCAACTCCTCCATATATGCCACCCTCTTTGATGATGCTCTCCCTCCATCATACTCTGAGGGATGAATCTCTCTTGCATCCAACTCATGATAAGAAGGTAGTTAACATGTAACATGATGATATATATCCATAAAATGCTATTTTAAAACTAATTAACATGATCATAATTTAAATAATATACGAATATAACTAACTCATAGTAATATAATCATGTAATCAAAGCAATGTATAACTATCCCATAACAACATATGATTTACTACTTAATTAAATAGTAATTAATGAATTTAACAACCATAATAATTCATGGATAATCAGGTAAATTAGCTTAGTGATAGATCAAGATTTGACATCATTCCCCTAAATCTAGTCATCATCCTAATGCAAATGTTTCAAACACTAGTTCTAAATTAAAAAAATTATTTAGGAGAAACATAACATAGTATGAAGCATCAAGTCAAGCAAATAAATGTGGAAATATCTTGCACAAATCATCACAACACTCTCAAATGGCACTATCCTCAGAGTATTGGTCCCATAATAATTTATACTATGACACTTCTCTATTATGCAAACAAAGTTTATGAGTGTCAATTACTCTAATTGGTTCTACCATGACCACCTCGAGATATAGAACCTACAAAGCATTCTAATCTAATGCACGTGAAGGATCAACTATATACTTTTTAAGATAAGACACATGGAAGATATTATTAAATAGATATAGGGATGGTGGCAATGCATGTCTATATTTTATAGTATTAACCACTTATAAAAATTTAAAGGGTCCCACATATCTTGGTGAAAGTTTCATTTACTTCCTAAATTTAATCAAGATTTTATGTGGCTTAACCCATAAAAACACTTTATCACCTACTAAAAATTTCCTAAATATTCTCTTCATATAAAAATAATTCTTATATATATCATTATCATCAGACAACCTCTATCTAATTGTTCTAAATTGATCTTCCATTTTTTAAAGCATCTCAAGTCTAAAGACTTCCATATTTTCCAACCTATCCCAACCGATTAGTGTCATGCACCTTCTTCCATACAATGATTCAAATGGTACCATATTCAAAGTTAATTTTTATGAGTTATTTTAATCAAAATCAACTAATGTAAGGTACTCCTTGCACTTGTATTTTTTATCCATACAATACATACAAAGGAGATCCTCTAATACTTGATTAATTCACTCAGTCTGATCATCAATCTATGGGTGATATACAGTGTTGAATTTTAATTATGTACCCAAATGTAAATTTAGAGTTAACCAAAATCTATAAGTGATCCTTGGATCATGATCTAAAAATATATTATCTATAAAGCAATGCAATCAATGCACTTCCTTTATGAAGCTCTTCGTAAGAGTGGATACATCATCTATCAAATTGTCTAGTATAACATGAGTTACATTGGTTAATTGATCAACTAAGACAAAGATCATGTCATGTATATTCTATTACAATGGTAAACTTTGGAAAAATTCCATACTGATCACCTGCCATTTCTATTCTAGTATTTCATGTGGATATAACAATCTAACCAGATGCACATGTTTAACTTTCACACATTGACATTCTAGACAATGAAATACAAATTCCACTACATATTTCTTGATTCCCTTCCAAAATATAGTGGTCTAAGCTTTGACATGAGTTTGGTTACTCCTATATGTCCTAAGTATGGGGCATTGTGGAATTCCTTTATCACTATGTTCCTTAAATTACATCTATTTGGTGCATACATCCTTTTATTGTATCATAAAAGACCATAATTATCTATTATGTATCCTTTATACCTAGGATTCTAAGCTTTCTCAAATAATACTTTCCTAACCTGATCATAGAATTCATTTCTTAGAGAGAATTCAATTACTTGATCCCTAAAAGTACTCTTGATAGTAACCATGATTGCTATGTACCTCCTACGGCTTAGGGCATTAGCTATTATATTTTCTTTATCTTTGATATAGTTGATATAAAAATCATAATCATATAAGAACTCTCACCAAAATATTTGATTCCCATTCAAATTCAATTAGGTGAAAATTTACTTGAGTCCCAATTTGTTAATTTTGACCTCAAACAATTTTCCTAATAAATAATGCCTCCAAACTTACAAGGCATACACAATTTTTGCAAGTTATAGGTCATGAGGGGTGTAGTTCACCTCAAAATGTTTCATTTTCCTTGATTCATAGGCTACCACTACACCATCCTACATAAAAACTCTCCAAGTTCATCCCTAGATGCATATGTGATCACTAAAAATTAACCATTAGGATCAAGAAGTCTTAACACTAGTGTTGAAGTGAGCCTCCTTTTTAATTCTTGAAAAACTACTTCACACTTATCTAACTAGATAAAACTTTGATTCTTACATTATATAAAGTTAATTGGATTAACTATCTTATAAAAATTTGAAATGAATTTCCTATAATAGCTCGTTAATCTTATGAAACTCCTTACCTTATGGACATTATTTGGTACCGACCAATCCATTATGGCTCTTATATTTTTTGGATCTACTAAAATATCATTTATAGAGATAATATGTCCTAGATACTACACTTTTTCATACAAAAATACAGACTTAGACAAATTTACATATAACTTATGCCTCCACAAACATTGTAAAACTAATTCTAGATGTTGAAGATGCTCTTATTCATCCTTAGAATATATAAGAATGTCATCTAGAAAGACCAAAAAAAAGTGATCTAGACAATCTCTGAACACACTATTCATGAGATTCATAAATGTTGTAGGAGCATTTGTTAACCCAAATGGTAACACAATGAATTCATAGTGCCCATATCAAGTTTTAAAATTTGTTTTTGGAATATCCTCATCTTTTATCCTTAGTTGATGATATCTTTCTCTAAGATCAATATTATAAAATACCATTATCCCTCCCATTTCATAAAAAATATCATCTATACGAGGTAATGGATACCTATTTTTTATAGTTGAATTATTCAACATTTTATAATTAATACAAAGATGAAGAGTGTCATACTTCTTCTTGATGAAGACAATTGGTGCATCTCATGGTGACACACTTGGCCTGATAAACCCTTTTAATAACAAATCTTGGATTTGAGCCTTAAATTTAACTAATTTGGTGGTTATCATCTTGGATGATGCCTTAGACCAAGTTTTTGATCTAGGTATTATATTTATTGAGAAAACAAACTCATGTTTGTGAGGCAATCCTAGAAATTACTCTAAAAAAAATCCTAAGGAAAGGATAATATTTAAGGGATGGTTACCTATATTACTCCATTTCATTTATCTTGATAATAAATTCTTATAACCCTTTTCCTTGATCCTTCTTGAGTTGTATTATATAAATCTACCTAAGCCTTAACTCCCTTTTCTCACCTTGAATTTATGTTTGATTTTGAAAATAATCCCAACACTCAACCTTATTCAGATTGCAATCAACCTTGGCTTTATGCTTCAAAATATAGTTGAATCCTAGGATCATGTCATATGATCCTAAGGGTGCTACATAAATATCCACTATTTGAATTTAGGCAATCTAATCTCATATTCAACTAAACACTTGTTAACTTTTACCTTTGACTCATTCCCATATTGTACCAACCTTGCATTTTCCATTATTCCATCTTTTATAAATAGCTTATTTAGTATTATAGGAGAAATAAAACATTTTATAGCCCCTGTATCTATCAAAATGTGAATTGGATGTTCAAACAAAGTACTTGATGGTTTGAAGGGTGAAGCTTGGAATTTATCTTTTCAATTGTCAACTGCCTCATGAATATATTGTTGAAATGTTCCTTATTATGGAATAGAACCTTTATTATCTTAATTATCCTAGGTAATATCATGAGAAAAATGGTCACCTCCATAAATAAATCAACCTCTAAGTGGCACCTTCTTGTCAGACTCTTTGTTTCCCTTGAAAGCTCCTTTTAAACCATTACTTGATTTTTTATTACCTGAACCATTAATGAATATAGAAATCTAATTCTTGAACTAACTCTTAGAGTCTCCACTCATCTACTTCTAGTTAATGTTTTTGAAAGTTTTTTTAAAACTTCTAAACTTTTTCTTAAACTTATCTCTAACCTAATCAAGAGATTAAAAAAAAAAATCCTATTTGATTGTATTTTAAAAGACCTAGTTTATGATAGATGGTCCATAAACATCCACCTCTCCACCAATATAGGGTTTTAATCCAATGATAAATTTCATAATTCTAAACCTCTTATCTGACTGATACTGAGGTACATGATTTATAAGTTTGGTGAACTGTTCCTAGTACTCATTCACTGATAGGTCTTCTTACTTAAGATTTTTAAATTATGTAAGATTTTAGTTAAAGTATAACTGTAAATGCCACCATTATCTAAAAAATGTCATAAATTTCTCCCATGTGGTGGTAGTCAAGTTAATATTCATTTTTAATTTTGTATTGGCCCATCACATAGTTGCTTCACGAATTAATTAGTAAGCTCCCCAAACTACTTTAGTAACTTTGGAGTAGTTTTGAATCTTAAAATACTTATTCATATCAATCACCTATGTTTCATATCCATCTCCCATAATGGTTCCATCAAACTTAGGTGGATTCACCTTTTTTGTATCTTTAATCAATTACATAGTTACACATGCTTTCACATCCTGAGGCACTTCCTCATACCTTTGTTCTTGATGGATTTCCTACTTAGTATGGTGATATTTAGGCACATCCTAATGGAATTCCTCTTCATGTCCATGAATTTACTATTCTAGGGATATAATTTGGTTCCTAATTCATTCATGGTTGTGAGAATCTAATCCAAATTTGTTGTTTGATCAATGACAAATTAGTTGGGATCAAATGGAGGTTTATTATCATTAGCATTTGAAGTAGCCTCACCATATGATATATCTTAAACCATTATAATTTCTGATAAAAAAATGATATAAAAACATTAGTGGACTTATTAAGTCCTAGAATTTGAACTCCAACTCTAATACCACAATGTAACATCCTCACTGTGGTTTACAAGAATAGCATAATTTTTTTAAATTAATTCACATATTCTTACATTATATTTCACCATGAAAATATAATTACTAACACAAGTATAACACACTAAGTATGTTAACCATAAAATAAACATGTAACATATATAAATTATTGATCACTAGCATCATATGAAATAAAAGATAACTACATATATTCCAAAAAGTAATTACATAATTGTAGCCATGATTGGTACAATACTTAACCACTACTATCAATGTACATATGAATAAATAATTATAATTTCCTCAAGAATAATGTTTTAATAAC
This sequence comes from Torreya grandis, assembly GCA_037957365.1. Taxonomy (NCBI): domain Eukaryota; kingdom Viridiplantae; phylum Streptophyta; class Pinopsida; order Cupressales; family Taxaceae; genus Torreya; species Torreya grandis. Next base: position 1,376,386 of record JARHVA010002800.1, on the reverse strand, counting down.
AAATTCAATATAAGATACAAGGTGTAACATAACATGAGTCTCACAGACTCTAGTATCTATGGTAACCTCAATTTTCATCTCCAATGAATTACTATTATGGGGAGGGAGATCATTATTTGATCACTTTTTCACACCAACCATGGGCCATCAATCCCATGCATAATCCCCCAACTAGTTAATGACCCTCCTTTAAAATATAGGTAGATAGTCATGGTTCAAGAATCTAGAGAGACAAGGTAGTACAAGTGTGTTGTAATATATCTAACAAATGATGTGTACCATAGATAAATATGTTCTAACATGCTATCACACAAACATGTAAATCATACATATGAAATGACAATGTTTAACTAAACATTACTTTGTCAAAAAATTTAAATAGATAATGATCTCTTGGATCAGTCATATGCATACACACCACTTGATTGGATTACCTTCATTTTGCATTGGTGATTCTAAGTAAGATAGGTACATTCATCTCCCACTTCTTTAATACCAACAATATAAGATTTGGTTAATTTAATATATAACCAATAGATTCATATGGATTATTCCTATAAACAAGCATAAAACATGCTAAGTACGTAAATATACATAAAACATACATTTAGTCTATCAAAAGTATGAAATGAATTCCAAACATATTATTTACTTCAAAAATAATGCATGTAAACAAGTACAGTCCACATAAGACATACCAACTAGGTATAATTATACTTAGTTTACAAGCTACTAATCATGAAAGTAAATCAAATATATAACTATCTAAGATAACAACATTTATTTTAGTTCTTTTCTATATGCAAAACTTACAACATTCAACAATCAATCATAAATTAATTCAAGGCTCAAAATTAAACACAATCCAACTTTCATGTTAATCTTTTTCCACATAAAAGAGCTATATGTGTTTAGTTTTAGTATACTACCTCATCGATTTTATAACTTGTTTAACAAATAAATATATACTATATTTAAAAGGATACATCTTATACATATATATAGATTATATTATGTATTAGTACTAAACCTTCCTCATAGAGGTATAATCCCAATACAAGTATGAATACTTAATTGATTTATACATTAATATTTCTGCTAATAGTGATTCCCAATGAATTATCTATCAATTTAACAACCATAATAATTCATAGATAATCAATTAAATTAGCTTAGTGAAAAATCAGGATGGGATATGGTTGATATTTAATTATGCTTACTTTGGAATCATTGTATATTAAAATAGTTGTGTATTCATTTTGTTATATTGCTTGGGTTATGGGTACATGAATTGGGATTTTGTTGAATATTAATTGGATCTATTCAATTCATTTTAATGGTTGTGTATGCATGTATATGAGTTGAATGTGTTAAAATGATTATCTATTGACTATGTTTAATTGATTATTTATGGACTGTGAGTCAATTTTATAAAAATGATAGTGATTCAATTTTGTATAAAGGACTATGAATTAATTTTGTATAATGTTGGATGGGATGGATGAATTTTATTAATCGACTTAACTTATTTTATGTATCAACTATGTACACAAGTTTATAATTGATTGTGAATATGTAAATATGAGTCAACTGTGTAAAAAGGGTTATGAGTTGATTGTGCATAAATAAATATGAGTTGGCTATGTATATATGATTAGTGTCAACTATTCATAAATAACTATAAATCAAGTGTGTGGAAATTATCTTCATTTTGGAATGGAAATTAGTTTAGTTCATTATTTATTATATCACAAAGTTATGATTACCTTATATTGGTTATATATATAAGTATTAAATTCATGGGTTTAGTGAACATAAGAAGATTGGGTCAATATTTATACCATTGGTAATTAAATATGATGCCTAGGTTATTATTATTTATTCTAACTTTTTTGAACATAATTGGTATTAAGATGATATGTTGAGTAAATGTAAACATTTATGCAATGGATTGGGTGAGTAGTATAAATATTATTATAGTCTACCTCATCTTAAACATATAACCATAAACAAATGTGAAGATAGGGATAAACATTATCAGTTGGATTATTTTCCTTATCAATTATTTATAATATGATTAAATGAATGATTGAATTATATTTGGTTGATTATGTTAGATGTATGGTTTATAATTAGTTTTAACATTTATAAAATATTTGAGGTTGAACTACTTTATTGTCATAGGTGTTTAAATTGGAGGTTAAATATTGTTGAATTATTTGAATAAGTCAATGTACCATATGATACGTAACAATATTTAATAGTTTATGTTTGTGTTTAATGCATTTAATTTGGGATTTAAATGTCATGTGGTGTTAATGTGATTTATATTTAGTTTAAATATGGGTTAATATTTCTTAAGTAGGGAACTTAGAATATGAGAATAAACTTAAACATATATACATATGTATTTATGTAATTATTGTTAGTGTAGGATATTGATTAAATCCATTTATTTATTAAATAGGTAATACCTACACATGTAGCTTCAACTTGCTTAGGTTATTATTTAGTCTATGGTAGTTAGCTTCTACTTTTCTTAGCCTTTATAATAATTAAATACCACTTATCTTAGCTAAGTGGTTGTTACACATTTGTTCTCCACTACTCTACTCTCAGTTAACTTCATGATTCTAGGTGGAAGTTACATGTTCTTTATCATATATAAGACACCTATTTTAAATCTATTTATCAATAAAGTCAATTATTATGTATCCTCTTGCATAATTTTGAATACAAGCAAGGTTATTATCATTAAAATTATTATGTGCTCATTTTATTGGGAGATCACCTATTGGCCAATTTTTTCATGGTATCAAATCTATAGGGTTTGGTAATGAACATCAATTTATTTGATTTATATTTTGTATTCTTTTGAATTAATTAAGATGAATTTTATTATTGTTTATATTGGCATTTTCATGTTTTTACATGTATTTACATTGGACATTTGAAGGGTTTGTTGCAGATCTTGTTTGTGGGTTTAAAGGAAGGCCTGGTTATTTTCTTCATTGGCTTGGTTTTTTATAACAATCTATTATTTTGAACCTATTTGGCTTGCACATGATCTAGTTTCTCCATTCTATGGTCTGATTGGTGATGCATGCAAGAGACACAACTTGGCTTTTGAATTTAATATAGATATGTTAATCCTTGTCACTTCATATACCTAGATTTGTGTAGATGGCAAGGGTTTCAGATGTGAGTTGAGGATTGAAGACATTGTAGGGATCATGTCTCCTAATTGATGGAAAGGAGAAGTACCTACACAATTATTCATATATCTTTCTACCTTCCACTAATATAATGCCATTTGGCATCAATGAAAAGATTGGGAGACTTGTGTAGAAGTATATAGTAGAAGGGGGAAGGTTTAATATTGATAAGGACATGATTTGATGTCAAATATATTAATTATATAATTTTTCATTGGTCTTGATATGGTCTAGATGTCACACAACCTTCAATGACCATCTTTGATTTGAGATCCTTACTAGACATATATTCTTCCCTCTAATGGATTGCACCACCTTCCTCCTTGGTAATTGATATGCCTCCATGATGGGTGTGAACACCTAAGATCCACATAGCCCTGCCATCACCATTTTGGTCTACAACATATTTATACTCTTTATTGGTGGTGCTGGTTTATTTTCATTTAGGGCTCTTATTTTTTCCATGGCATGAGGTTTCTACTCTACACTTGTGCTTAGGTATTTTTGTGGATCGATGAATAAGATTGAACAACCTAATAAACCCTATGTGTCTCTATCTAAGGGAATCTTTTGGCAAGATTTAAGACCTAAAATCTCTGCTAATAGTGATTCCCAATGGTTTTTTTGAAAAAAAGAGACATGTAAATTTTAATTATGGATTGATTTGTTTTCTAAAACCCTCTAATTTGTAGGGTTGCTCCTATCTTGGTATATTATGTTTTTTCAAATAGGCTTGTACATGCTCCCATGGCAGTGCCTAACCAGGTCTTCTTTTTGCAAGATAAGTGAAATAACTTTATTTCATGCCTCATAAGCCAACCTTATTTTTTCATACAACTTCTAAACCTAAATTTGACCTAAAATAATTAATTAATAAATAAAAGCATGTTTTAATATGATTTTAAAATAAGATTAATTTTTTGAGTATAAACACCTTCAATAGCCTTTTCCAAAATGATTGCACTATTGGTAATTTGACCTGTCAAGGCCAAATTTCAACCCCTGTAATTCAAAACTTTCCAAAATTTAGACAAAAACCCTCTATGGATATTCAAACTATGTATTTTAAGCCTAAAAGGACATTTAATTGTCTTAAAATGTCAAAATTGATTATAAAAGTCTTTTAAATACTTAAAAATAACTTAAAATACTTAAAGGTTTCAATCTTTAAAAAGGTGTTTTAATGTACTTTCTAAGTAAAAAATAGCCATTTTGAGCCCACATGTGCCATTTTGGCCTCTTAAAGCATGTAAATAGTCTAAAACTTGTATTTTTCATGATAATATCATGTAATACTTCTTTACTCTTCTATTTGAGCTGGTGGAAGTATTACTTGGCTTTAAAAGGCTAAAAAGAGACTTATTGCCTTCATTCTCAAGAACAAAGTATGGATCCATATAGATTCCATGCATCAACAATAGGAATATTAAGAAAAGGTCATGAAAAATATTTATCATAAGTTTCATGGCATTTTTAAGGTATATATGCCCAAAACCATTCCACTACAAGCACTTTCCTTCTTTGTGTATAATGACCTACTTGCAGGTTTGAGGATGGTATGGTTTTTAGAAGGATGGTATAGGTTTAAATTTTGGGATGTTAAAAATAAACTCAGAGGGATTCATCATGGATCAGGTGGTTGTTTAATTGGCTTATCCATGATCATGAACCATCAATTTGAAATAAGGTAAATTGTTGCAGCCTTACAACCAGAAAAGCAACTAGTTTTTATCAAGTTCTCCTCACCTAGGAAGAGTTTCAAGAAAATTAAAGTTGTTATAGAATCTTGGGGACTTATGTAGCCTCCTTCAACTATTATTAATGTATTTAAAAGTAAAAAAAATATCACAAACATAGCTAGTCAAATCTGCAGTATGGCATGCCTATGAGAAGAATTTGTACGATCAAGAGAAGAGATGATAGCCTCAAGTTTTTAAGAAAGTTTGTTTGTAGGGTATCCAACCAAGTTTTTCAAATTTTCATGCTTGTTTCATAGCCAAGAAGCCATTATGTGCTCTCAAAATGTCTTCAAGGGCCTATTTTAGCATATATTAAGGAAATTTGCATATTTTAAGGTTTTTTCAAGAAAACTATGATTCATTTTCAGCATTTATTTCTCCTCCAATGGCCTCCAAAGTCATGTTAAATCTTGATCAGGTGTCCATGTTTTTTATTGACCAAATTTGACCTTATAGGTCAAATTTGGGCACTTATAGGTAAAAACTTGAGTTTTAAGTGTTTTTTGGGGTATAATATTATGTCATAGGATGTATTATGTGTCTTTTGATGTTATTCCATATCATATCAGCATTGGTTAATTAGTATTTTAGTCCATTTATCATTTTGAGTAATTTTGGGGGTCATAAATAAGGTATTTAATAGATTATATGGCCTCCTTGGGAAATGTGAAGTTTTTAAGAGGTGATTTCACATTGCATGTGTCTTAATAGGTCTTAATCAATTGCCATAACTAAAAAGTGGTAGGTTATTTAGAAGAAAGGGCAATGTTCTTAGGAAAAGGGAAGAGTTTGGCACTTATATAGCTCATGGAGAAGTGTGACATGTGGTAAAAGGTTGTAATATTAATATTCATCTTCCTCACACTCATCTCAGTGCTTGACATGATTTAGAAGTGTTAGAAAAGGCTTAAAACCATTATGCTCCTTTCTTGCCCTTCTCAACATGCAAGAGTGATCAACATGTTTATACTTGGTATAGTTAGTAGGATAAATTATAGGTAAAATTAATTTGGGAGGTAAAATTAAACTCAGATAGATTCATTTCCATAAAAATATTTCAAATAATGGTGGCCTATTCTTTATGAACCATAATTATGAAGTTGACTATGTTTTTCTACTTATTTCATTTAACCTATAGGTTTTGCTCCATTTTATATAAGTCTATACTAACTAGTTGGTGAATTTGAATTTATGGGATGTGGGATATCTTCTTATATGATTTTTATATTTATTTTCATGTTTCATGGTATTTAGATGAGAAATTTATCTCATGTTGTAGGAAGGTGCCACCATGTGTAGTCTCAATCAGTTTTCCTTGTTTGTAAAATGTTTGGTTCTTAGATAAGGTATCATATGAATGTGATATGATTTTTACCATGTTTTAATATCATATTTACATCCTCCCTTCATGTTTAATCTCATAACATCATGCTTGGATCCAACTTTCAGTCTTTGTCATGCTCACAGCCAACTCCTTACCCTTTCTCACTTACAGTCATGTGTATGAAACTATCTATCATGTCCAAGTAGGTGTATTAAAGGTATCAAGATACTGGATATGTATTTAGAATTTGGATTAAGAAATTTATATCCTTAAAAGAGTTTAAAAAGAAGACTATTGTAGTCATGTATAACATATGCTCATAGTCACCATTAACATGCTTATGTACAGGTGTTCTCATGAAGAAAATCACATGAAATAAGAGTTTTTGAAGATAAATAATGTCATTTATAGTGATAATAATATATTTGGAATCATTTAAAAGAGCTAAAATCTCATTTTAATCTCATAAATAATGAATTCTACTAATTTTCTCACCCTTACTACCTGTACAGTGAAATGCACAACTACAAGTGGCCTAGCAGAGAGTTAGGATGTCATATAAGAGTTTTGAAGCAAGTGGTCAAACCCATTTTGGAATAATATTAGGTTTAAAATACCATATAAAAATCATTTGAGGTATCAACTTGGAAAATTATAGTGGATAAATCTCCAAAACATAAAATGATAGTATACAAGGATCTTTTCCCTAAAATGAGAAAATAGAGATCTAAGGTGTTTTGTTGGTATCTTGAAATAGGGATGAAAAAGGGTTTGAAGCATATAGATAAGTGATTTTTGTATCCTATAGTAGGTAATATATCTTTAATTTTTTTTTAATTATATAGGATTAGCAGAGGATGGTGTTTGGGGGCCTTAGATTTTTTCATTTAAACACTAATTTTCTCCACTATCATCTAAAGGTTTGAACCCTTAAGTGACCATTGGTATACTATAGAGAAAAAATTGCATAATATTATGTTTGGATGGAATAATATAGTGAAATGGATACAAAATGGACATTAATATCATCAATATGATGTGAACATCTATTTTTTTCAGCCTCGTTTGCACCTATAGGTTTTCCATCCAAAAAATACTTACCTACAATAAGGAAGGCAGATAGTAGGTTAGGAATAGTGTATATGTGATGGTATATAGGATTATTTTCATGGAAAAAAGTATTATATAGTTATAAGTAACCAAATTTTGTTTAAGTTTTATCTATAGATATTAATATGTATGATATAATCCCATCTAACACCTACAAGTTGGTTGTAGGGTCACTACAAAGAGTAGACTATATACCTTGGTGATGAGACTCGATTCAAGAATGAACATGAAAAGTATAGATATTTAATCATTTGGAAGGATTAAATTAGGTAATAAATCATTAATTAAACTCTTATGTCATATAATCTACACCTACAGGTCCTGATAGCTATAATATGGTCAGCTGTAAGTGATTGTAACTAACAATGACCTAGTTGATAACTATTCTAGGTATTTGGCATGGAAATTCATGGTATAGGTGGATAAAATAACTATATAATGGTATTAATATTTTAAATATGATCCTAAATAATTTAAAATATCTCTAAAAGTGTGACTCACACCTATAAACAAGGGAAGCATAACAAACATGGTTGGCTTACTAGTCAGGTCTGACTGAGTGAGGATACTTTCAAAGTGAAAAAATGGGTAATGAGAGTTGTGAAAATTTTTAATTCCCTCACCAGGGTGAAATTGACATATATTAATTTCCTTAGATTAATATCATATCAATAAACCCTCTCCAAAGGGAAATACATAGTCATTTTTTGACTATCATACATATAGTCTTCCTTTTAAAGAGACTATCTTGGATCTTGAGGAGGTTAGAGGGTTTAGAGACTTGATAAAAGAGCCAAAAAATGAAAATAACATCATCATAACCTATAAAATCCTCTACAATACCTATTTTGTCTAGATAAAGAGGGTAAGTTCCCTCTATTTTGTCTTAGATAGAGGGCACTTCCCCTTATGCATAAATTGGTAGGTTTGAAAGAAAAGGGATGAAATAATGGACCAAGAGTTGTGTGAACATTGTATGATGGTGTGGTAATATATATTACACCTATAAAAATCATGTAAAATAATCACAGAGGAAGGAATCCCAATAGGGAGGTCTAAACCCTTAGATTTGCAACCAAGCCTAGTAGGCATATTTAGGCCTAAAGGCCAAATGGAGGGTCAATTTCAAATGTGACATGAGATGATAATTCCCATGGATTGATACATGTTTATGAGGTAATATTAGAGGTGTATATTTTATTTACATTTAGGGATAACTATCAAAAAATCATTTTGGGCTTTAAGGTGTAGACAAACTATTAAGCATGGTGAGGCCTAAAAGCCAAATAGGATGCCATTTTCAATTATATCTTTGGATAAATATTAAAATGTATTATTAAATATTTATATTGAATTTATAGATATGTTAAATCTTTAAAATTTCATAGGAGTTACAAATAATCCATTTTTTATCACAAAACCAACTCAAACCTATAGCGAATAAGAAAACAAGATTGATAGGTCAAATTTGAATGCTTATATCTCCCTTGGTGATTTTCATGGAGACTCAAGTCATTTTTTATGTTATATATGGTCATTATTAACCATTTTTTGGCATTGGATTGAAAATTTAATGACAAATCTGCATGCATAAACCTTAAGAGGGTAAAATAGGCTAAACCCTTATAATGGCCTGATTAGATAAATGAGGATGAAGAGATATTATAATGGACCATAATGGCATGAATGATGATTTTATGTTAAATATAACCTAGTTGGGCTCCCTAAAATTAATATTAGTTGTATGGAATCTATATAGACAAGGTAAAAATAGGGTTTTCTTGACTATTTTATGTGTTGTGCAGGTTCCAAGAGATTCCAATCACATGTAATATAATATTGGGACTTAAAATAATTACAAATATCAGTTTAGTACCTTTTAATAACTCCTAATTTACTCAACTAGCTACTTCATCTCAACTAGTCAAAATTGGCATAGTGACCAAGCTAGTGAGAAGGATGGAAAACTTCAAGTGAGCTGATTTTAAGGTGTGTATGATGTATATAAGGATATGTAAGGTATTTAAAAATTTCATCCACTCCCTCCCACGTATTTTCATGGAAAACTAATGATTTTTTTTAGGCCAAGTGTGCAAGGTGCATAAAAGAAGAGTTTCTTAAACTACATATGGTGATGGCTCACTTCTAGATGATTCTAGATAACCAAACCTATAAAACATGTATGGAGAGGCATGTATGAAATCCTCCCCCATTATTTAAATTATAATATTTTTCCCTAATTAGTTTTGGGATGTTAAAATAGGTCTAAATCATGAAGGTAGTTTTCTGAGCCAAAATGAGAACTTTCATGCCACTTTGCAAGAGTTTCATGACTTAGAGAGCCACTTGTTCCTTCTAAAATTACATGGTTCATCCCACATCATCTTATAATTAATAATTAACTCCTTTTCTCAACTTTAAAAGTTTCCTTGTGACCCGTGGTCTCTTCTCCCCTCTCTCTCAGTTTATATAAGAACTAGCCATTTTGGCCATTGTAACTTATGCTCCACCTAAGTATGGTGAAGCCTTGCTCATTTTAATACCATTTGATCAATAAGAATATTTATTTATACCTCATCATGACTATTCATAGTGTGTTCTATTTAAATATTGGATTTTTTTTAGTGAATATTATGGATTCTTTAGCATGTTGTCTCATTCCTTCATCATATTTTTAGTTGGAATGCTTCTTATTGTAGGGTATGTGAAGTGTTCTAGGAAGTGTTAAGGTTGAGTGATTTAGTCTATTCACTAGTGCCATCCAAGTCCTCTTGTTTAGTATTCTTAGCCTAAACATTCATCCATAACTTCATAATGTAACATTGATGTGAGAAAATGCAAAGTGCAGAAGTGTATGTTTGGTTAGTCTCTTGGCTTCATGTGTAACATGCAACTGGTTGGAAGTCATCAAATTATTTGGTGTATCACCTCCATTAGGATAGTTTTATTTTAGTTTTAACTCTCCCCTTTTCCACCCAATTTTTATGTGTAGTAGTGATTCAAAGAGGTACATCAAGGAAGCTAGCCCTACCTAGAGATTTACCTCATATTTAGGCTACCTAGAATCTTAGAGGTGTTTCAATTATGCCACTTGGATGAGGAGAGTTGAGACATCTCATCAAAGGGTGAAAATCTAAGTGACAATAATTTTTGGCACTCCCAATGGGAATCTTAGTCCAAGAAGTTTAAATAGTTTTAGTGTTGTCTTTCAAAAATCATCCATTGGAGGCATATATCTAAGTATGAATGGAAACTCCAAAGTTACATCAGTTGGCCAAGTAGCCTAGGTATTCTTTTTGAATATTGTAGGAAAATAATTCCTTGTGTTATTATTCCTAATTAATTTCCATGGCTGAATTTTATGTTGAGTATTGTTTTACATAAGTTGGTAAAGTTTATCAAGATTATGGCACTCATTATCAACATTGGTATGATCCTTACCAACCCAATCATGAGCCTAATATAAATCATAACAAGGTTGGTTATAGGACTGATAAGGATCATGATGTGGTTGATAATGATCATATTAGAGATGTTAATATTAATATTCATGAAGGATATGATACTGATCAAAATGAATATGAAGACTTATGGTAGCCTTACAACCCTTCTTTTCCCTCTCTATATAGACACCATGTTTTTGAATAACCCTATGTGTATGTATACCAAAAAACATATCAAGAAACACCTCTCTATCATTCCCAATATGAGCCTTATCCTTCATACCATGATGCCTATCAACCTCAAGAGTACTCCTATGAATATTGTCATATGAAATTATATGTTTCAATGTATTATATAGAAGGATATTATTGGAAAGATAAAACTCATACTCATGTATATAATTGTCCTTTTAATCAATCCAAGAATTCACTTCCATATGAGCTTACTAGTGCTTTTATGTTTACTAAATATATTCCCAATTTCTCTCCTTCATCTAACACTCCATATCCAACTCCTTCACCTTGCACTACATCTCATTTTCCACCTCCATCATATGAGCCTATTCATAAATATTCCACCTTACCCCTTCTTGAAGAAGAGCCTCTCTTGATAAAAATAAGTGATGAATAGTAGATTCAATTTATGGTTAATCAAGATATCATGGGTGACTATGAGGAAGAAAACACCATAGGAACTCCCCTTAGTGAAAAAAATCAATCCTATCTTTTTGGATGAGGAGAAATATATTGAAGACTCTAATGCCTCCATTTTTAATGGGATGTGTATCCATGAAGAATGAGGACAAGACTTAAAGAGAGAGGTATTTGGAGAAGACTCCATGTCTAATCATGAAGTTGTGGATGATGATCTCAAGCTTGAATATGAATGTGCTATAAAAGATTGAAAATAAGGTCAAATCACTCTTTAAGAAGTGGCAGTCCTAAGAGAGTCTTATGAGACCAAGGTAGAGGAAATAGCCCTTGAATATGAAATTCATGAGGAAGAAGGTTTATGGCATAAATTTAACATCATATGCAAGGAATTTGATAGGTTGGGTAACATTTTTTCTTCTCCAAAATATTTCATAGGTAATGTCAAGTATTTTTATGAGTTTAAACATGATATTGAGTGTTTAATCAAATATAAAGATGAAGTTCATTCTTCTGGTCAAAAACCTATTGTCATGAAGCCACTTGATTATACTAGTGTACAAGAAGTTGTTGACATGGATGATAATGTCAAGGTAGATCTTTTTTTACTTAAAATATAGTTAAGATCTCCATTTGAGGTAAAATCAGATTCAAGGATGTGGGAAAATGGTGAAATAAATCTTGGTACTTCCAAACATCAAGCACATTATGTCAAGGAGGAGGGTAAGTCTAAGAAGACTATCATATTGTCAAAATTACACATCAAAGGCTAGGTACATGAGAAGGTTGAGATTGGTTAGATATAATAGGAGTTAATTTCCATAGATAATCTATATGGAGATACTTTTTTTTCATTGAATATCACGCCAATGATGTTTTTAAACATCATGAAGAAGATAGAGGCATCAATGCTAAAGGTCAAAAGGCTACATGTCTCACTGAATCCTTCATGTCATGAAGCAAGGAAGGTTTCAAAATTTTAATTTGATCTAGGAGGGAGATTTAATCTTAGGTTAGTTAGTGTATGAGTGTATTTGTTTATTTTGGTGTGTGTGTTCCATAAGTGCTCATAAAACACAATGGTGTTTTGATTAGTTTCTTGTCTTGTGTGTTTCTTATTATTGGTTTTTCCTTGTGTTTTGTGTGTTGTAAAATTTAAGGTGTGTGTAAAAATTTGTGTAAATGTGACTCCATATCCCAATGGACTAATAAGGATACTGGTCTCATTAGTATAGAAGGCATACTATCCATATGAGTCACCAATTTGTTGACCAAATTTGACCCTATAGGTCAAATAGGGGCACCTATAGGTAAAATATTGAGTTTTAGCTGTTTTTATGGTATAATATTATGTCATAAGATGTATTATATGTCTTTTAATGTTATTCCATAGCATATTATCCTTGGCTAATTAGTCTTTTAGTCCATTTATCATTTTGAGTCATTTTGGGGGTCATAAATAGGGCATTTAATAGGTTGTATAGCCTCCTTGGGAAATTTTAAGGTTCCAAGAGGTTATGTCACATCCCATGTGTCTTAAGAGGTCTTAATCAACTGACATAACTAAAAAGTGGTATGTTTTTTTATAAAAAAGGATAGTTTTCTTGGGAAAAGAGAAGAGTTTGGCACTTGTATAGCTCATGGGGAAGTGTACCACATGGGAGAAGGCTGTAATATGACTCTTCATCTTCCTAAAAATAATATAAATTATTGAAATTATTTATAATTTCTATTAAATGCCCAAAACTATTCTTTCCATTTCTTGCCCTTTTAGATATGCATGAGTGATCAACAGGTTTGTACTTGGTACAATCAATACAAGAAATTTCAAGGAAAATGCCTATGAGAGTTGAAATTAAACTCATATAGATTAATTTCAATAAAAATATTTTTAAATATGGTGTCCTGTGCTTTATGAAGCATCCTCATAAAGTTGATTGTATTTTTTTTCTTGTTGTTTCATGCACCCTATATGTTTTTCTCCATTTTTAGCAAGACCAAACAAACTAGCTAGTGAAGTTGACTCCAAAGGATGTGGTATATCTTCTTAGATTTATACATGTTTAGTTTCATGTTTCATGGTGTTTATATGATCAATTTATCTCATGTTTCAAGAAGGTGCCACCATGTGCAGTCTCAATTAGTTTTCCTTATTTGAAAAATGTTTGTTTCTTAGAATAGGTCTCATAGGAATGTGATGGTTCCCATGTCTCAATTACATATTGACCATCCTCACTTAATTTTTAATCTCTTAACATCATTCTTGGATCCAAATTTTAGTCTTTGTCATGCTCACAACCAACTCCTTACCCTTTCTCACTTGCAGTCATGTGTATGAAACTATCTATCATGCTTAAGTAGGTGTATTAAAGGTCTCAAGATACTATATATGTCTTTATAAGTGGGATAAAACATGTTTGATCCTTCAAAGAATGTAAAAATAAGACTTTTTTATTCATTTTCAACATATGCTCACAATCACCATGAACATGCTTACCTACAAGTGTTCTCATGAAGAAAATTACACAAAGGAAGAGTTTTTGAAGATGAATAATGTAATTTATAGTGAAAATAATCTATTTAGAATCATTGAAAGAGATAAAAGATTATTTTAATCTCATAAATCATGCATTGTATCAATTTTCTCACCCTTATTGCCTGCACAGTGAAATGCACACCTATAAGTGGCCTACCAGAGAGTTAGGATGTCATATAGGAGTTTTGAATCAAGTGGTATAACCCATTTTTGAATCCTAGTAGGTTTAAAATACAATATATAACTAATTTGAGGTGTCAAGTTGTAAAATGATAGTGTATAAACTTTCAAAACACAAAATGACAATATATAGGGACCTTTTCCTTAAAATGAGAAAATAGAAGTTTTAGGTTTTTTGTTGGTATCTTGAAATATGGATGAAAAGGGATTTGAAGCATATATATAGGTGATATTTGTATCTTATATCAGGTAAAATATCCTTAAATTTTTTTAAGGATAGAGGATTAGTGGAGGATGGTATTTAGAGGCTTTAGAATTGCTCATTTAAACACTAATTTTCTCTAGTATCACGTACAAGTTTAACCCTTAAGTGGCCATTGGTATACTAGGGAGAAAAAAGGGTATGACCTTATGTTTGGATGGACTAATTGAGTGAAATGGATACCAAATGGACATAAATATCATAAATATTATGTTGACATGTAGTATTTCAAGCCTCATTTTCACCTATAGGTTTTCCATAAAGAAAATACTCACCTACAAAAGGGAAGGTAGATATTACGTTAGGAATGGTGTATATGTGATGGTATATAGGAGTTTTTTCATGGAAAAAAGTCTTATATAGTGACAAGTAAACAAATTTTGTTTAATTTTTATCTACATGGATCAATATGCAGGATATAACCCCGTCTAACACCTACAGGTTGGTTGTAAGGTCACTATGGAGAGTAGACTATAGACCTTGGTGATGGACCTCACTTCAAGCATGGAAATCAAAGTATAAGAATGGAATGGTTTGTAAGGATTAAAGGAGTACATAAATCATGCATTAAATTCATATTTCATATAATCTACACCCACAAGTCCTAATAGCTATAGTATAGTCAGTTGTAATTGACAGTAACAAACAATGACCTAGTTGATAACTATTTTGAGTCTTTGGCATGGAAATACATGGTATAGGTGTATAAAAAAATTATGGAATTGAATTAATAGTTTAAATATTATTATAAATAAATTAAATAAGCTCCAAAATTATGACTTACACCTACATGTAGGGGAAGCATAGCAAATAGAGTTGGCTTACTAGTCAGGTATGACCAAGTGAGGATACTATCAAAGTGCGAACATGGGTATTGAGAGTTTTGAAAATTGTGAATTATATAACCATGGTTTCATTAACATCCATTAATTTCCTTATATCAATATTATAGTGATAAATCCTCTCCAAAGGGCAATACATAATCATTTTTTGACTGTCATACACATAGTCTACCTTTTAAAGAGTTTGTCATAGATCTTGAGGAGGTTAGGGGTCTAGAGACCTGATAAAAGATAAAAATCTATCATATAAAATAACCATAACCTATATAATCCTCTATAATACCTATTTGGTTTGGAAAAATAGGGTAAGTACCCTATGTTTTGTCTCAGATAGAGGGCACTTCCCCACTTGCATAAATTGGTAGGTTTGAAAGAAAGGGATGAAATGATGGACTAGGAGTTGTGTGAACATTTAAAGATGGTGTGGGAAGATATATTACACATATAAAAATAATTTAAACTAATCATAAATGAATTAATCCCAATAGGAGGTCTAAATCCTTAGAGTTGTAGTTAAACCTGCTAGGCATATTTAGGCCTAGAGGCCAAATGCAGGGTCAACTACAATTATGACATGAGATGAGCATTACCATGGACTTATAAATGTTTATGAGTTTATATATATATATATATATATATATATATATATATATATATATATATAGGATATATATATAGGATATCTATATGTAATTATAATCATAAAAATCTCATTTTTGTCTTTAAGGTGTAGACAGACTATTAGGCATGGTGAGGCCTAGAAGCCAAAGATTAGGCCATTTCCAATTATAGATTTGTGAAAACATTAAAATGGATTGGTAAATGTTTTTATGGTATTTACATATGTGTTAAATATTTAAAATAATAAATTAGTCATAAATAACCCATTTTTTATCCCAAAACCAACTCAGACCTACAGGGAATAAGAAAACAAGCTTGATATGTGAAATTTGAATGCTCATATCTCCCTTGGTACTTTTCATGGAGACTCAAGGGATTTTTAATTGTTATATAGGTCCATTATTAACCATTTTATGGAATTGTATTGAAATTTAAATGTCAAATTTACATGAATAAACCTTAAGAGGGTAGAACAGGCTAAACCCTTTCTGAACCCTTACAATGACCCGATTGGAGAAATGAGGATGAAGAGCTACTCTAATGGACTAGAATGGAATGAATTATTTTTTTTATGTTAAATATTAATCAATTAGGATCCCTAAAATAAATATTATTTATATGGAATCTATGAGAACATGGTACAAATAGGATTTTATTGACTATTTTATGTGTTGTGAAGGTTTCATGAGGTTATAATAAATGCCAATCATATGGAAGGGAATATTGGGACTTAAGATAAATCCACATGTAAATTTAATTCTTTGTAAAAACTCATAATTTCCTTAACTATCTAATTCATCTTAGCTAATCAAAATTGGCATAGTGACCAAGCTAGTGAGAACGATGGATAAACTTCAAGTAAGCTCATTTTAAGGTGTATCTGATGCCTCTAAAGCCATGGACAGTATTGAAAAGTGTCATAACCTCCATGACACATATTTTCATGGAAATATGATGCCTTTTTTGAGTCCAAGTGTGTTAGGTGCATGAAAGAAGAGTTTCTTAAATTATAGATGGTGATGGCTCACTTCCAGATGATTCCAAATGATCAGGCCTACAACTAATGCATAGAGAGGCATGTCTAAAATCCTTCCTTCTCATTAAAATAATAAAAACTTTCCCTAATAAATTTTAATATGTCTAAATAGTTCCAAATCATGAAGGTAGTTTTCTAAGCCAAAATGATAACTTTCATACCACTTTGCAAGAGTTTCATGACTTGGAAAGCCACTTGTTCCTTATAACCTTGCATGGTTCATCCCAAATCCTCTTATAATGCATAATTAAATAATTTTATCATATTTAAAAGTGTCCTTGTGACCCTTGGAATTCTCTCTTATCCTCTCTCTCTCTCTCAAGTTCTATAAGAACTAGCCATTTTGGCCATTGTAACTTATGCTCCACTTGAATATGGTGAATCCCTGCTCACTTGCATACCATTTGATTAATAAGACTACTTATTTTCACCTATTTATTACTATTAATAGTGTTTCTCACTTTAATGTTGGATCTTTCTTAGTGAATACTATGGATTCCTTATCATGTTGTCTCATTCTTTCATCATATTTGTAATTGGAAAGCTTCTTCTTGTAGGGAATGTAAATTGTTCTAGGAAGTGTCAAGGTTGAGTGAGTTATTATATTCAATAGTGCCACACAATTCCTCTTGTCTAGTCCTTTTATCCTAAACATTCATCCATAACCTCATAATGTAATATTGATGTGAGAAGATGTAGATTGGAGAAGTGTATGTTCTGTTAGTCTCTTGGTGTCATGTGTAAAATGTAGCTAGATGGAAGTCATAAACTTATTTGGTGTATCACATCCATTAGGATTGTTTGATTTTAGTTTTATCTCTCCTTTTTCTAACCCAAAGTTTAGATTTAGTAGTGATTTAAATTAGTACATCAATGGAGCTAGCCTTATCTAGAGATTCACCTCATCCTTAGGCTACCTAGAATCTTAGAAGTGTTTCAATTGTGCCACTTGGATGAGGAGAGCTAAGACATATCTTGAAAGGGTTTAAATCTAAGTGACAACATTTATATTTGGACATACTCCAAGGTTTTATCATTCTCCTTCACACTCTTTTCCCACCTCCATCCACATTCACCCCATACTAGTATCATACTCTATGTGTTTCATTATGTTTTGTACTTCACCCATCCTCCTTTCATATCCTTTCATCATCTTTCATCCTCCATTCATGTTCATACCACCCTCACACCTCCATTCCATAGTCTCATGGATAATTGAGCTAGAAGAGATGAAAGTCACCATTAAAATCATAATCAAGAGAATATGTAGGCATTGGAGTCATCGTAACACAATGATATAGTGGGATATATAGTCAAAATCATTATCATGAAGGAAAAAATTTATTAAAGGTGAGAGAGACCTTTTTTAAGGTCTAGAAGGATTAAACAACTCATATGTAGGAGGATAAGGCCATAAATAGTTTAAAATTAGGGGTGGAGACTATATAAATGGCATCATTTCATGGAAATAAGGACCTATAGTAGGTTCATATAGTCAAGGAAATTCATGAAGACATCAATCATCAAGATATAGTTATTAAGGTTATCTATGCAATAGTCAATTTAGGTGACCTTATCAAGAAATAAAGGAGAGTAATAAGTATCAAATATACCTTTACGCTATCCTTAAAGTTATATACAAGCTATTATCCATACAAGGTGACATCAAAAGGAAGCTATAGTGCCAATCATGCTTGGAATGTGTATCAATAAGTTTAATTTCACTTTTGTAAAGTCATTATGTGTGTGAATAATGTTATCAAAGCTTTGATATGGAAAAACTTACTTCATGATGTTATGTTCAAGAGAACCCACAATGCTATAGTAAAGCATACTATAGGCCAAATTAGTGTAGATTTAAAAGTGCATAATACAAATATAGTAATAGGCCTATTAAAATCTTGAATAGGTGTTCATAACTTATGATTGGTAATACTCACCAAAGTTTGAACATGTTTTGATCCTAAGATACTCAAAAGGGTAAATGATACCTTATAACCACTATGAGGTGATAATGATGACCCATAGGCCACTGTACAAACCACACCTACAGTGATGAGGTTTGGTTAGCCAAAAGTCTTGTCAAGGTTTGTGAGAGGCATGAAACATTATCAAGTGTGATCAAAAGTACTGATATATATGATAACATAACCACAATCAATAAGCAGGAGATCCAAAAGGAGTCTTAGCACACACAAGCCTAAAATGCACCTACAGGCTTATGCCTTATAAGGAGGCCAAAATATTAATAGGAATGGTCTTAAAGATATCAAGGAAGCCAATTTTGATTGGAAGAGAGATAATAGCATTGAGAGAGATAACTTCATAAAGTGAACAAGGAAAAAGAGGCATTTCAAGTTTTAAACAAGCCTAAAACTCTAATAAATTCACCTACAACCCCTATATCAAGTCCAAGTCAACCAAAAATAAGCTACATTCATGAGGTGATCATGGTCAATAGAGAAGATTTATTGAAAGGAGGTATTTTGAGCTATTAAATATGAATCATATAAGGATCAATTAAATAACATATTCTTATGATGACAAACACTTCAATACATATACAACCCTATATAGTTCATAAAATCCTATAGAGGTGTTCCTACAGCCAAAAAAGTATACTTATCTCTAAGCTATAAGTTTAATCCATGAGAGTTAGGGTTATTCTACAGTTAGGGTTTCATGTTTGAAAGTTTTATAAATAGAAAAATACTATTAAACTCATCAAAAGGTTTAAAACAGAGCTAAGCTAAACTCCCAGGTACTAGCTATAGTGAAAAGCTATCTCATAAAACCCTACCTATAGTAGGAATCACAATCACACCATTTTTTCTTATTGAAGGAGTATCTTTCCAAAAGATATGGTGTTCATAAAATAATCATGGTGAGGATTTCATGAAATAATTGATATCTCTCAAAGGAAAAATACAATCATACCCCTCTTTGATGATTACCTATAGCCATCAACAATGTAACCCTACAGTCAAGTGATAGTGCTAAGGGAGATTTTAAGGGTTTAAGAAATTTCAAGGAGGGTTTCTGAATTTTGATTAAAAATATAAAAATGGAGGGATTTGAATCATATTATCAATTGTTTTCCAACTCTATAAATAATCTCAAACCATGCTTCAATCTATAAAACCCCTATAGTCAAGTATGGTATAGGAGGTAGGGGTTCAAGAGGGTTTCATGATAATTGTAGGGTTTCTTATTCAGAAAAGATATCATGAATGAATTATAGTTTAATTTTATCAAGAGCTTCAAACCATATAGTCAAAATCTTCAATAGGGATTAAAAACGGAAAAAATGACCTACAACCATGCTAATATAGGCCTATAGTCATCCAATGAAGGAGTTTTCCAATGCAATGGCCTAGTGAAGGGTTTCTTGTTTCAAGATAATATGTCAAATGGATAATGTTGATTATGAACACTAAGAAAGGATTAAGGTATTCTAAAAATCATGAATATAGTTGGATCACCTTACCACATGCATCCGTAGGCCATTATATAGACTATGCATAGGTAGAGGCCTAAAAGCTTGGTTATGAGTCAAATTGCTATGAAGGAGATATGTGGAGAGATCTAAATTGGTCTAAATAGTCTTTAATCACCTATTAAATATGGAACTACCACTAAACATTTTCAATCCTAATCAATACCCAACTACAATAGTGTATACATAGTCATGTGAGGCCTAAATGCCTTGTTTGGGGGTCAAAACATGCGTGAAGAGGAGTAAAATATGGTTTGAATAATATTTAAGTACTATTTAACTAATTTAAAATTAATTTGATCTTGAAAACCTCTATTACTTGTGAAATTATCTCCAACAACATGAAAATATACTCAAGTATCCAATAGGCTTGTTTAATCAAACAAGTAAAGTGGATTTGGCATTGAAATGGATATCAGTGATTTATTTGGGAGTTTCCACATTGCATATATTTTCTTCATGTGGAGATATCATATACTTCAGCCTTCAATGTGCAATTTCATGCAAGGGAAAGATAAAGAGGAGTTAACTAGTCATCAAGTGCCAAATCATCCCCAATTGACTAGTTGACTATGATCATGCATATTTCATAAATTTCATGCAAAGGAGGGCCTTAAAATCAGCTAAAATGGATTTAAAATTAAAATTTTGGTGTATCTTTCATGCATGAATATTTATAAAGTTCAAGATGGGCCCACCATCCTTATTCCAATTCCAAAAGGAGGATCATGCAAAACAAGAGGACAAAGGAGATTATTCAAGAATTTAATATCAATTTCTAACTGAATATGGATGTAAGTTCATATGGAGTTTATCTCCTCTCTTTTTTCCCAACACTAATCTCTTGGCTAATTTATGCTTTTTCTATATATTATAGGATTTTTAGCCATTTTTCATTATTTATAACTCTCTTGGGAATGACTAAACTCTGCCAAGATTGAGCTTTTTAACCTCTTGAGATAAATAGATGATTATTTTTAGATTTCATTATTATTATCTAGTGTGTTTATGTTAGTTTATTTTCATATGTTGTAGAGCTTTCTCGCTTGTCAAGTCTTGATCTCACCTAGCTACTAGTTCATCTTGTTATGCAGGTCATGTTTAGTGTTTAATGCCATTTGATTAAAGTTATCATGTGGATACATTGAGTAGTTAGTGCCTTGAATTAGGCCTCTCCATTAATTCCATCATGTTTTAATCAATTGGTGAGCCTCTATATGAAATATTGATGCATAATAGACTTTGGAGTCATAAATTCAATTTTTTGCTTATCTCATTAGTGTTTTAAGAAGCATAAGTAAGAGTTGATGAATAATCATTTAGGTGCATCACCAAATTTAGCTTAGATTTCCATTTCACCTATCTTCCTTCCCATTTTAACCCTAGAAATTGGTAGGTTTTAGTGTAAATGAGCTAAATGATGCATTAGAGGAGCTAGCCCAGTTAAAAATCCTAGAGGTCCAACCCTACCATAGGTGACCCAAAGCCTAGGGTTGTTTTCATGTTGAAATAGATTTGAGTACAGGTCCTAAACAATCCTTTGCTCAGTTAGGGTGTAATATATGTTTTAAAAATGCACATGTAAGTGTATAGATAGATTGGTTTGACTTAGTATTATTGTGAGGATATTTGGTGTTTTATACCAATTCCAGCCAGTGGATAGAAGGCTACTTTATCTTTTGTTTGGTTTATATTTTTAAACTTTTAAGTGCTAGTTCATTAAATAGGTCATTAATTATAAGAAATGTTATTATACATAGCTTTTACATGATAACTTAGATTTGAGTGCCACTCTTTGCCAAAGTGCTTTATTTTTCAATCCCATTTCATTCATCTTTTTTTTTTATTGTAAATGCAATTAAAGTTATAAAGTGCCATATTCAAGGGGGTTACCTATGCTATGGGCCCTAATACTCTATACATTGTAATTCATGCAACAATTGATCACATGTGAATGAATTTTAGTTGTGTTTGATATCCGCATTATGAATGTGCACTATTCCTCATCATTCTATAACTAATTTCTCATTTGGATGCATTCTCAATTATACCTAACATCTCATTCATGAGTGTGATTCAAGGATTAATTGTAGAGTATCTTTTGTAGCCTTGCACTTCCTTGGTGTCTTATCTCAGTTATGATGACTCCATTTGAGAGACTCTATAGGAGGAATGATGAGTCTAAGCCAGTGGTCCTTCTTGGAAAGACCATTTATTCTTCATGGCATGTGTACATGGAACATTAACTCATAAATCATGACCTTGTTCCATTCTTATATGGATATATTCTTGCTCCTATTGACCCAAGTCAATACAATGAATGGGCCAACTCTTATGAATATGTCTATGGTTAGTTGTTATTACATGTTTCATGGGATCTACACCACCATGTAGAGCATACATAGTGTCCCTCCACTATTTAGATCACTTTTTAGAGTCTTTTTGTGTATTTTACTATGACCTACATCACACCTCCTACTCCTCATCATATTGTTTCTTCTAATATTGTTGTACTCTCTCCTACTGATTCTATTTCTTATGATAATAGATTCATAGTGGATAGTGTTCTTCCTTCTATTGATCCCCTACTATAAGATGAGATTCTTCCAGACCTTAGTTGTCTCATTGTAGATTCTACATTTGTTCTTATGTAGATTATTTCTCCTCTAAAACCTTCAGACTTATATTTTAGAGGACTTTACCAATTATAATGAGAGTATATACATTGAGAGTATCGATGACTCATATGTTCTTGTGGACATTCATCTTTCAGTTCATAATGGTTGATTTGTAGACCAGTCTTTTTGATGGTTATTGAGCCTTACTTTATTCTTCTTATGGAAATTCTTTTAGTGAATGTTCCATGCCACTCTTCTTCTCTATATGTAATGAAGGCACTTATAAACCCTCATTTTCTCTCCCCTTAATTATATTCTTCTATATTTACATATTCTATAGTTAGGCTTGTGGTTTTTTTAATCAAACTTTGCCACATTTGGGCACTAAAAGGATACTTTTGAGCATTTTATAGATATTTACATTCCCATCTACATTCCACTTGAGTGTGAATTTAGCAAGTTGATAGCCTAGGGTTTCTTTCTTTTGAAAGGAATAGATAACATTTCTTGTAGAGGTACCTACAACAACATTTGACATGCAACATTATGTGCTTACCTTCTCTCTCTTATTTATGGAGACATATATCCTTAATGCATTATAGGATACTAGGATCATCTATATGTACTTGGGTACCTCATCAGGCCTTGTTTCTAGAACCCAATTCTCCATCCCACCTAAGTTATGCTTAAGAAGAGGTGTTGGATTGGGGATTTCTAGTCATACCTTCTTTTCTTTGTCTCTATTTTTTTTTAGAATGGGGGGGGGGGGGGAATGTTTCCCACTAGGTTTTCTCCCTTTATTCCACTTTTGAG
>JARHVA010002800.1:1322500-1347500 GCA_037957365.1 Torreya grandis | reverse complement strand
TCCCAAACCAATGTTTAAAACTCATTATGGGCATAATGAATTTATAGTGTTGCCTTTCAAGTTAACAAATACACCATAAACACTTATGAATCTCATGAATAATTTTTTTAGGGATTATATAGATCACTTTGTGTTAGTTTTTCTATATGATATCATCATTTATTCTAAGAATTAGGAAGAACATCTACAACATCTAGATTTGGTTTTAAAACATTTTTAAAAGCACAAAATTTATGATAAGTTGTTAAAATGTGTGTTTTCCAGAGGAAAGTGCAATATTTGGGACAATTATCTTTGTATATGGAATTTTATTTGATCCAACAAAGATAAGAGCCATATTGGAGTGGCCAGTACCAAAAAATGTGCATGAGGTGAGAAGTTTTATGGGAATAACATAGTATGATAGGAAATTGTTTCAAATTTATCAAAAAATTCTAACCCAATTATTCTCTTTAGTTTGGTCAAAAAAGTACAAGAAATACATTTAGGATTTGAAAAGGAGGATTATGTTGGCACCTATGCTAAGAGTTATTGATCTTAATGGTTAGTTCTTAGTAATCATTGATGCATATGGGGACACTCTTGGAGGATTTAGTATGTAATATTATTCAATTTTAGTATATGAGTCTAGGAAGCTTAAACCATATGATGTAAACTATGCCCCACATGATTTTCCATTTTATGCAATAGTGCATGCTTTGTAATTTTGGGGGAATTATCTATTAGGGAAACTATTTGAGCTCAAGACTGATAACTTGG
The DNA here is from genome assembly GCA_037957365.1 of Torreya grandis. Taxonomy (NCBI): domain Eukaryota; kingdom Viridiplantae; phylum Streptophyta; class Pinopsida; order Cupressales; family Taxaceae; genus Torreya; species Torreya grandis. The sequence continues at coordinate 1,346,741 of JARHVA010002800.1, read as the reverse complement.
GGCTCAATTTTATCTTCACCCAACCAAAAACTGAATGCTCGTCAGAGACATTGGTTAGAGTTCTTATGTGACTATGATTTTTATATTAGCTACATCAAGGGTAAGGAAAATAGAGTTACTAATTTCATAATTCGTAGAAGCTATATAACATATTTGGCTACTATCAGGACTACCTTTCATGATCAAGCTGTTAAATTCTCCTCTAAAGATGAATTCTATGAGTAAGTGAATAAAGATTTGTTAGAGGATGCTCAAAACCCTAAGTTTAAAGGATTTAATTTGGATAATGATGGTCATATAAGGTATAATGGCATAATTTATATACCTAATAGATTATTTCAAGAGCATAATGCTAAAGGAATTTCCCAATGACAATTATTTAGGTCACCCTATAGCGACTTATCTCATGGCTAAACTAAGACCTCTTTATTTCTAGAAAGGAATTAAAACAGATATAGGGGATTTTGTTTCTCATTATTTGGAGTGTTATCATGTGAAAGATAAACATGTGAATTCGATAGGTTTGTTGTATCCTCATGATATACTATAATGAAAGTGGCATTTAATTAATATGGTCTTTTTCCAAGGTTTGCCATTATCATGGAATTGATATGGCATGATCTTGGTAGTAGTTGAAAAACTAACCAAGGTAGATCACTTCATACCAGGTAACTTTATTGATGATTCACTAACACTTTCAAAAATATTCATGAAAGAGGTATATAGTTACATGGATTTAAAAAGAAGATCATTTATAGTCAAGATCTAAGGATGACATCTAGGTTTTGGTTGACTCCAAATTTAGCTTTAGGTACATAATTAAATTTCCATACTAGATATCATCTAGAGATGGATGGAAAAATAGAGATACTAAACCATGTTATATAATATCTTCTTTGAATGTATTACATGGATTAGAAATTGTTATCACATAGGTTTACACATGTCTTGATTTTGTAGCTTGTTGTGCAATTACCTAATGATACAATGGAAAAAATATCAAAGCCATCAAACCTTAACAAATTGAGGTTAATATTCAAAGAAGGCCAACTTATTTCACTAAATTTGATGCAATAGATAAAATATTAGCTTTGTATAAATTCTACTCCTTTAGTATTTTTTCATCCTAAACTAGTGATTTGACTAGGAAAAGGGTTGAAAAATGAAACTTGAAAAAAACTAAAAATGGTGATTGAACAAAATATTTTTTAGTGGATTTTAATGCTTTCTTTCATAAACACAATAGAATAGAAAAATATATGTAAATTTGTTTTAGCACAAGCTCATACAAATGGGAAATCAGAGGCAATATTTAGTTATTTTTCACATAAGGGAAAATATTCTTTATTTTAATCAAACAATATTTCAAAAGGGTATAAAATACCACAAATGAATTTCTTGTGATTGAAATAAGAAAAAAAAATTCACAAATACTTAAATAACTTGCATACATAGGGATTTATTAGACAAGAAAGTGAAATATTCAATTTATTTTCATTCCAAAGGTTACATCTTATAGAAAACACATTCATAATGCAAATATATATTACTAATAACAAAAAGATAGATTGGGCCATGCAGTCTTCCCATCTTTATAAAAAATATCTCATGAATGAGATATAATTATCAAAACTTCAATTCCCAGTAGAAGGAATCATGTAGATCTAGATCTCCATGCAAAAGGAGTCATAATTTTCTATTTCTAGCATCCTTGACTTGTTAAACAATTTAGAAAGTAGATTGCAAGATTTGGGCATGATATTTAGCTTAGAATGGTGTGGATATAACTAAATTTTATTCATGAAATTCCTTGGGTATTATCCATATAGATTTAAAAATCCTCATGCAAAAGGGTGATGCCCAAAATAGAACTTGACTTTCAAACAAAAGATAACTTGTAAGTAACTCAAGTCACTTTTTATAAAAACCCTAGCTTGTAATTTAAAAGTGAGATTTTTAAAAAATTTTAATTCATGTCACTTTGTCAAATGGAACTTTTAGTTTTCAATAAATGATTTTACACTTTAGAAATTATAACTTGTCAAACCAGAAAGTGTAATTTTCAATGCCACTTTTTACAACTTTCACACTATCAAAAAATATGAAGTGTAAAAACACATATTTATCTTTCTTAAAACGTGCTCATAAAAGATAGTTGTAATTTTACAATTATAACTTTACAATTCTTTTTCAACAATGAAACTACAACATATGTAAATTTATAAACATAAATAAATTAATCAATGTCTAAAACTTCTTCTACCTTCTTATATTTCTCAGCCTATAGCTTTTGGACATATGCATCAATGGCCTTGAAATTTTCATGTATTATTTCTTCATCTAGTCTGAAGGAGTAGAGGTTTGAGGCTACATAATCTACTACTATGTCAAATAATTCCTTCCTAAAAATCTTTATTTTGACATTTCTATTCTCATTTTATCTGGTGCATTCTCATACCTATTAAATTGATGGATATAACTTAGAGTGAAGACTATAGTCTTAGTAGAGTCACTTTATAACACCTTATTGAACTTGATCTACAATTACTCTACCTAAAATTGGTTATTTGCATCATCTTTTAGTTGGCATGACATCATATTCATCATTTATTCAATGTCATATAGTATATCAATAGCCCTATCATGTGATACCTTGGCCTTATGAGTAGATTTTGTGAGTATCCTTATCTAAAATTGAGCTACTCTATGTAATTCCTCATGCTTAACATCATTATTTAGTATCTTCTCAGTGAGGAGGATATCCATATCAATTGAATCTAGAACTTTTAACTTGGGATAGTACAAATTTGAGGTTTGTATTTTTCTATATTTATTAACTTATCTTCTTAGGACATTCTTTCTCTATTTTATTATTTCATAATGATCCATCATTACATCAATAATCTTATTTCCCTTGGAAATAAGTTCATCTGACCATTATTTGGTTTCCCTTCCCATACTATCAATTTTAGTCACTGCATCTATTATTACTTGATTTAGAATTTGGTTGATTGGTTTTACTAACTTTGGTTGTATAGATGAATCATTGGGCTCTATTAACTTTTTCAATATATCTATATGTTGATCCAGTTTATTATTTAATTCATCCTTGGTGGATTTATCTTGATCTATTATCTCTAAGATGGAGTTTATTCCATATTGAACATCATGTTTTATCCCCTCTCTTGTTGGCCATCCAAGATGAATCTTGGAAATATGATAATCCCCCACCATAAGATTTTAATTTGATTTGTTTGGTGGGGGGACTAAAATTTCAATATATCTTCCCCTTTATCATCAATGATAATTTTAGAGAGGGTCCAGGGAGTAGACTTGGACTTCTTCTTGACTTTGATAGACCAAAGTCTAGTGTGCTGGGGGAAATCATTTCCTTTTTCTTCTTTCCCACTGATTGTGATAACTAATTCAGGGTAGAATTTGGTTGCATGAACATTATAACTTTATAATCAATAATTGATGTTGCTATACTAGTAGGCATTGTGACAATTATGGAATCATGTTTGTATGTAGCCATTGGTTTCTTGGGAGTTTCATATGAAATTCTATATCCATAAGTAATTTTCAAATCTATATTTTCACCAAGAACTTGAGTTTCTCCTATTTCCACTAAATGTGTTGTAGAAAATGTAGAAGTGGAATATGTAGGGATAATGGAAACAAATGTGTCTATGAGGGGTGTGGAAGATTTAAATGATATAATTTGGGGAATAGACATAAGAACTCTAAATTTGGGAATAGTTGGGAGGGTGAAAACTATAGAATTAAATGAATCAATTAAGTGTGTGGGACAACATAGGGTTGGTGATGTAAGGAAATCAAATGGTTATGAAGAATATGTAGCACTTATCTCAAGGGTTAGGATGGCCTATGAAACTAAACTCAATATGATTAAGTCTATGAATTTGTACTACTAAGTGGTGTTAGAAATTAATGGGGATGACATAGAAGGAATTATGAATGGAATGGAGAGAGGGAGTGGAATGAAAGGGGATGGTGAAATTGGAGGAAGGTAAAATGGGGTGGAAACTTGATAATCTACTGATGGGGGAATCTAAGTGTCTACTTGAATTAATTTTATGAGTTATAAAGGGATTATTGTGGTAGGTGAGGTGGTAGGAATGAGGGGTGGAGTGGAAACCTAAGGTGTAGGGGGAATGGAAACCTAAGGTGGGGATGTTGGAGCTTCTAGAATGATATACACAAGAGGAGGGTGAATAGTAGAAATTGGGGTTATGACTATGATAGATATGGGGACTAAAGCTATGGGGTTTCCAACTACTACTGTATCTTCATAAGAGATGATAATTGGTTGCTCTGAAGATCCCCCATCCTTTCTTTATTTCCCCTTTTTGGCTTTAGTATTATTCTTATTCTTATTCTTGGAGGTCCCTGGGTCTTCTAGTTGTTCAATAGATATCCCACTGGGACCCTCTATAGAAAAAGGAATTCCTTCTTCCTTAAGCTTCAAAATCTTCTCTTTGATACCTATTATTTACTTTGTTAGTTGTATTCCCTTGCTCCTTAACCAATTTATTGCCCTGCTAATCACACATTCTATTCTATCAAATAAAGAAAAGGATTATGGATCTAACCACTTAACTAGTGGTATGGGTTGAGTGATGATTTGTCTAAAATAATTTGGGTCCATGGGGGACTCATCATCCACAAAGTCATTAGAAACTAGTGCCAACCATAATACTTGATCAATTATAGGGTCATTCTAAAATAATGCCTCATTTTGACCCTCTCCTCATCCTCACACTCCTCCCAATAATCTTCAAAGTAAGGAACATGAGTGTATATTAAAACTACTATTGTATTGGTGATCTTTCCATAAACATCAAAAATTGGCATGGAATATAAAGTCCTTAAGGTCATTTGTCACATTTATACTTTATCAAATTTGGATTGAGGAGGGAGGGGCATGTGTATCTACCAATATTAATTAGGAAGTGAATTACCACCTTATGCCTACTGGAAAGGAGATTATTAATCTCCACAAGTTGCCTTACTAGCTCTATCAATACCCACTTCTCACTAACATGTCATGGGAGTGTATAAGGGCATCCAATGAATTTGACTATCTTGATATAAGAATATGTGTGAAATTTAAGGAATTATGATCTGTATTTGCTAATATCTACAACTATTGTTTGTGAGAATCTTGTTCTCCCTAGTTCTTTATAAAATATGATAATGATGTGGTAGATGAAAGCATCATTGACTCTTCTAAAATGTTGTCTACTAGCCTAATAAGCGAGGTTAGGATAGTAATTATATACTCTACTTATTTCACCTAATATGGTGTTAAGTCCTAGGAAACATCTCCCTTTGGCCATAATATACAAGGTGAGATGTCATGAAAAACTTGCTAATTTTTTTCACCTCCATTAATTGATTGTGGAGGGAATCACCTATGAGCTAAGCCCAATGAATGTATTGAACATTTTTTTAGATGACCCAGATATATTGGTACATTAACTCTTGAAATTTCTTGGCATCAATAATTTTAGTGATCCTATGCAACAATATGGTAATGTCTCCCACCTCATCAATGAAATCAACCCTATACAAGGTCTTTGGTAATCTGGTGGAGGTAGCCTTAGGGGATTTTAACCACTAATTTTTTATCATATTTTGACATCACTCTCTATTATCTTCAAATAATTATGTGGATTTCAATGGAGTTATGTCAAAATAACTCTTGAATTCATGGATTGCAAATACTAAATCAATAAATTCAAGGTCTAGACTTAAAATCCTTTCCCCTTTATCATTTAAGAATTATCTTCTATTAGAATCAAATGTTGGGTTAGTGTTAGAAATAAATCATGGCTTTGGACTGATAATGGAAAGGATATAGCTTGTGGCAAGCTAGAGTCATAAATACTCTAGATCCAATCATTTTTGAACTCTGCACCTATTCAGGTCTAGAAGTCCCCTAGGTCTATGTGACCTAAATCAATATCTATTATCTCTGCTTTATTGGAATATAAGATGAGAATCACTCTATGGATTTTTTATTTGATCTTCATCTCTTTTCGAGACATGTAATCTAGAGTTAATTATTATGGAAAATCACCTATGAGATCTAGAGTAGTTTGCAGGTGTTTAAAGTAAATATAATCTCTGATGGAGATGGAAGGTGTTCTGAGTAGGTAAAATTTTTGGTGGAACTGTCAAGTGTTTGAAGTAGATGACAACTTCATGGATCTAAGAAGTGTTGTAAATAATTTATACCTTTGGTAGAAATGGAATGTGTTCATAGAAATGTGGAATCCAATGGGGATTTAAGGTGTTTGAATTAGGTCCACTATCCACAAGGACTTGAAATCTTGCATGGATCTTAGGTGCTTTGAGTAGGTATAACCTCCCATGTAAATAGAAGGTGTTCTGGATAAGTCCAATGTCTGTAGGAACTTTGGAGGATCTAGTAATGAATATTCACTAGGTTTGAATGGAGAATATGCTAGGACTATTTGCCTAGTTTCAATGAAGCCCTTAGATTCAATTACCAATCTCTTTGGGTAAAAAACTAGGTTTAATCAATGAACAATTTTAGAATCAAACACTAGAAAACCTTAGATTTAATTGAATATAACTTTGGGGAAATATGACTACATAATAACAATGATCTCTACCAATGAAAAAAACCTTGAAATATGATGCCAACACAAGTAATGCTAAGCCTATAAAAATAACTTAAAAAATTTTCATAGGAAATGGAAATAATCTTTGAAAAAGATTCAAATTACAAGAATAATTGTAAAAAACACAAGGGGGATACCATAAATAAAAGATAATGACATGGATTTGAGATTTGTATACATGAATAAAAATTGTAGGTACTTTCTTAGTACATGGCTTGAGATCAATGGCATGAGAGTCATTATTAGAGCTTAAAACACACTTAGAAATTTAAAAAATCAATAAAAAAATCTCAAAATCACATGGTTTTTATATAAAATACCTACAATTAATGATCTAATGGTGGTTGGTGGAAAACATTTAGGTGTTTGAAATAAGTCCCATGTCCACCAAGACCTTGGGTTTGAATTGCTTTGATATGTAAAAGGCAAAACTCCTCAAGTAATTTGTAATTTTATGAAATAGAAAATTGATCCTAGAGTTTCAAATTTCATGAATTAGGTAGTTGGTAAGAAGCAAAACCTAGGATGCAATTTTTAATTTTCAAATTATTCTTTGAGTTCTAGATCGCATAAGGGGGGATGTTTGGTTTTAAAAGAATTAGAGCTTGAGATGTAATTTTCAATTTTGTAAATTGTAAATTGCATGCTAATTTATATATTCCACCATTTTTGATGTTTTTTAAGATCTAGAGCTCAGGATGCAATTTGTAATTTTATAAATTTCAAATTACATGCTAAGTTTTAGATTTTTCTAGTTTGAAAAGCTAGTGTATTGCATGATCCAAAGTTTAACAAGTAATTTTCAAATTTTAAATTCATCTAGAGTTCTAGATTCTGTAATGCAATGATAAAATGGGAATTTTGGTCAACTTAAGGGATTTTATCAAAAATAAAGTCTCCCTTAAGTTATTAGATGTTATGATATTTTTAGGACAAAAATATCAACACCAATGTAAGTGGGAGGAGAATATTCCACTGATAGAGTTTGCCTATAATAAATCTTAACAATCAACTTTAAAGATGGCTCCATTTAAAGCATTATATGGAAGGATGTGTTGAATATCAATAAATTGGGACAAGTTAGAAGATAGTCTATTATTTGGTCCTAAAATTTTTATAGAAATAGAGGATGAGGTCAAGTTAATTAAATGAAGGTTGGATAAAGCCAATGATAGGTAGAAAATATATGTTAATCTTAAAAGGACAAGACAATTTTCTATTGGTGATAAATTATTTCTAAAGGTTAAGCCTCAGAAGAGCTCGATTAAGTTTGGTAAATTAGTGAAGCTTTTATCAAGATATGTGGAACCCTTCGAGGTCTTGGAATTAATTAATCCTATTGTGTACAGGTTTACCTTGTCACCATCTCTAGATCTCTTACATAATGCTTTTTATGCATCCTATCTTAGAAATTATGTAGTTGATCCTTCTCATGTATTGGATTAGAATGTTTTACAGGTTCTATATTAGGTGGGAATAGTAGAATTAGTTATAATAATTGACACTCATAAAAATAGTTTGTATAATAGGGAAGTATAATAGTATAAGGTCCAATGGGACCAATATTAATAACATATTTCCATTTAGGGGGACTATGATGACTTCTATAGGCTATTTACACATTTATTTATTTAGATCATTTACTGTTGTTATTGATTTACTATAATGTGCTATTTGATTTTAGACCTTTGATGTAAAATAATTGTCATCAGGATAATGTCTAGTTTTAGGGGGGAATGATGTTACATGTTGATTTTCTCACAAACTTGATTTACTTATTAAATAAATATTAATGGGGTTAGTGTTATTTAATTACTATTATAGAAAACTATTTTCATTTATTCTAATGTATGGATAAACATATAATGATTATTTGTTTGAGTCATTACTTGATTGATTAGTTGTAAATGCATTTCATATGCATGTGGATTATGCTTGTTTAATATTATTGTGCTATAGAAACATTTATATTGATTATCAGGGTTACAAGATAAATACCATTTGCATTTGTGAGGTGGATGTAGGAGAAAGTCCACTCTCTAAATAATAATTGAGAGAGAGTATCATTAGGGAGGGTGGTGTAGATAAATAATTTGGATGTGTAAAGACTCAATAAAGAAGCCAACACACACCACATAATACAATAATGCATAATTTCTTTAATTTTGATTGTGTTTGATTAATCCATGCTTGGTCATGATTAGTTTGGTTATGATTCATGTTTATATGTTATTCAATTTGAGTTACAGTTGTTACTATTTGTTATGATTATGATGTGTTTCCATTATATATTATGACATTGGTATATTTATTTTTAGATGACATACTTTTGAATTTCATAACCCATATAGACATGTACCTTCAAACATTCAAGTAAAAAAGTATTGTTAGAACATATATATGGAATTAAAAAAAAATACATTTTTTTTATCATATAATAACTTTTTTTTTAATCTTTACCTAACCTAGACCTAGATGGAAATTAATAAGGTGGTACCTAAGGTGACTTAGTATTTAATTACCTAATGGCTAACCAGGTTTGATTATTTAATGTTTATCTTTGATTGTTTAAGGTTTAATGTTTTTGGATAGGTATTCTAGTTTTATTAAACATAATAATTATGCTTATTGGCATAATATAATGTCAACCCTAATTTGGAAGCTATAATTTAGTTTGTTTTGGTTATTTGAACCATTCAAATCGATTGTCTAGTGTTAGACTACAAATTAGAAGGAAATAATGAGGAGATTGTGTGTGTGGAGGTCTAACTATGAGTTATGGGAAGCATTTTAGGAAATTATGGTCTGATGGAAAGTCATTATTGGAGAACTAACGGTAGAAAATGGGTCACCATAAAATTAGCAGTTTTTAAAATGCACGTATTTGAATGTGAAAATATAAAAAGAGAATGGATTTTTTGGAAAAGATGTAGCGACTGAGGTTGACAAAGGAGAATAAGAGGAAAGAAAGGGACTTTGATTCACATACAAAAGAAGAAAGATTACTTTAAGGGCACTATGAGGTAGGGTTTGTTCTTTGGCTTCACTCTAAAATTATGTATTTAGGTTATAAAGTAAATAAATGAAATGTGTATAGGTTTTATAAAATGGTTTTTTTAGAATTTGAGATGCTAGGGTGAATCAAGGATTGGACCCTATCGGAGGAGGATTCCTCCCATAAAATAGATCCATGTTTCTTTTAATGTCTAACCTAAGTATGAAAATTTAGAGATACTATTGAAACTAAACCCTTGAGTGTTTATTTACTTGACTAAGAGTGGATTTTTTTGGTTTATTAATGTAGTTGTGTTATTTTGTACATGTTAAAATTACTATGTATTGTATGTGTTTGTCAAACAAATATGTGTTTTTAAAATTTCTTAGAGACATTGTTTTGGTAAGGGTTCAAAATAAGGTTTTGTAATGGTCAATATTTAACTATGTTTTCTTTAGTATCATTGTATACTAAAATAGTTGGTTATATATTTCATTATGTGGATTGGGATATTATCTTAGGCTTGGGTTATGGGTACATGAAATGGGATTTTGTTTAATATTACTTACCTATGTTTCCAATGGATGTGTATTAATGTATATGAGGTGACTATGTTAAAATGATTATTTATTGACTATGTTTAATTGATTATTTGTAGACTATGAGTCAATTTTGTCTAATGTTGCATGGGATGGCTAAATGTTATTAATCAATGTAAATTAGTTTATGTATCGACTATGTATACAAGTCTAAAGTTGATTTTAAATACATAAATATGAGTCAAATATATAAAAAGGGTTATGAGTTGATTGTGCATAAATAAATGTGAGTTGACTGTGTATATAGGATTAGTGTCAACCATTTCTAAATGACTATAAATTGACTATGTGTAAATGATATTTTTATTTGACTAGAAATTAGTTTAGTTCATTTTTTATTATATTAAAAAATTTATTATTACTTTGTATTAGTTATATATAAAAGTATTAAATTCATGTGTTTATTAAACATAATAAGACTAGGTCAATATTTATACCATTGGTAATTGTATATGATGACATGGTTATTATTATTTATTCTAAATTCTTTGAATATAATTGATATTAAGACTATGTGTTGAGTAAATATAAACATTTATGCAATGGATTGGCTAAGTAGTATAAATATTACTATAGTCTACCTCATTTTGAATGTATAACCATAGGTGAATGTGAAGATAGGGGAATATCAGTTGGACTATTTTCCTTATCAATTATGTGTAATATAATTAGATAAATGATTAAATTATATTTTATTGACTGTGTTAGATGTATGGTTCAAACTTAGTTTTAACATTTGCAAAATATCTGAAGTTAAAGTATTTTAGGGCCATAGATTTTTAATTTGGAGGTTTAAACATGTGTGGAATGATTTCAATAAGTCTATATACCATATGGTACATAAAAGTATTTAATAGTCTATGTTAATGTTTAATGCATTCAATTTGTGTTTTAAATGTTGTGTGGTGTTAATGTGATTTATTTTTAGTTTAAATACGAGTTAATATTTCTTAAGTAGAGAACTTGGAATATGAGAATAAACTCAAACATATATAAATATGTATATATGTAATTATGGATTATACATAAAGATGATATTATATTCTTTATGAATAGTTCATAAAAACACATTTGTGTGTGTGTGTGTGTGTGTGGTCATATATATATATATACATATATATATATATATATATATATATATATATATATATATATATATATATATGTATGTATGTATGTATGTATGTATGTATGTATGTATGTACACACACACACACACACACACACATGTGTGTGTGTGTGTGTGTGTGTATGTATATATATATATATATATATATATATATATATATATATATATGTATGTATATATATATATATATATGTATATATATATATATATGTATATATATATATGTATGTATATATATATGTATATATATATATATATATATATATATATATATATATATATATATATGTATATATATGTGTCTGTGTATACATACATACATACATACATTCATACATTTATACATTCATACACACACACACACACACACACACACACACACACACACACACATGACCATTTATATGTTTTATATCATGCAATTGGGAAATTAGTGGCTAAGGGTTTTTAATGTATATAAATATAAGGGCACATACTTGTTATATATATGTATGCGGATAACTGGGTATGTAAATAGATGTTCGTTTATAGTGAATAAATTTATTCATATGCAAATTAGGATTTATATTATTAATTTATATTATGTTGTTTTAGTTGTAAATTATGAGGAAAATGACTAGTTAATGATTAGAACAAATAAATGTTGTATTTTTTATTTGTTGATTAGCTAAGGATTTATTTTGAAATTCCTGAATTGTATTATTTTTTATAATACTAGTGAACAAGGGATGTTTGCATGGAATTGGTAAATTCTTAAATATTATGAAGATTTTTATAAAATAATTAATTTTTAATATAGATTTAATGGAAAATGGACTCTGGACTGTATTGAAACTTACTGAGTTTTTACTATTTAACATGTAATTATTTCAAGTTATTTCTTTTATTTAATTATTATGGTATTAATATTAAATATATATGATAAATCCATGGAATTATTGTATATTTATTATTTATTAAATGTAGTATTAATTATTTTAATGATTATTATCATGAGAAGGTTCTCATGCATATATTTAGAGTCAGTAATATTTAGATTAAATGAAATTTGATTGTGTTTGATTATGATTGATCTACACGTTGTCATGTTAGAACAAAATTCTTTATGATATGTTGCATGTAGTTATAATCTTACAACATAGGTTCTAGTTGACTTATCGATACCTAAACTATTATCATCTAATCATATATGAAGGGAGGGACACTCCATAGTTGGGAAATTGTGTTGGGGATCTATGGTCTATGGTTGGTGTGTAAAATCACTCTAGTGATGCTCTCCCTTTCCTCTAGTAGATAAATGATAGAGACTTTTACTCACGATTTCAGTATTTATATGTATGATGAGTTTTGTAGATGCTCATAAGTTCCATGGAATATTCTATTATTTATATTCACTCTAATGTAAAAACATTATATTATTGTACCTCAAAAAAATTAGATTGGTTTCTCTTATTATATAATATTATTATATTAATTTAATTAGTTTGTTGAGTTATTATTCAATAATTATACTTTATGTGATGGATGAATTTGTAATTCTATTAGATGTGTTAATTTAATCATTATCTAAATGAATCATAATTATTTTAAAAGTCAAGATGAATTTAGTTAAATATCAATTAACTTATATTAATTTGGAAAAATTTAGTTAGATTATTAATGTAAAGTTTTTTTTAAAATTACCAAATTTTGAGTTAAACCCAGTGGGGTTCTAACAAAGAAGGTGGTTGAGAAGGTGGATCAAAATACTAGATATATTGAAGGCATGTCCATGATTCCTAAAAATAGGCCACATCTCAATTGAATTCTCATAGCTAAAATTAGTTAGGATTATGTTGGGAACACCAATTGCCCATGACTTACAAAATTATAACCATACATATTAAAGGATGCATTGATATTTTATGTTATGTTCTAAATTCCAATACACAAGCCATGATTTTTGGTAGGTATCACATGCTTAATCCTACATTAAATTCCACCACATACTCAATATTTTCTTAGGGGAATCAATCTATAAATTGATTTAATAAATTAATATGGGTGTGTAGTCAAAATTATCTATATGATGGTTTTGACAGTTAGATGGGTTATCAAATTTAAGCCAATATATTGTTGGCATGGGAATATTCCATTATTTTCCTCCTTTATTACTTGGCCACATCACCCCTTTAATCCATTGATTTTTGGCCATAGTCTATGGCCTCCACATGTCACCTCTCTAATTGCTTCAAGATATATGTTGTAGATCTATTAGTTTGGCTACATGGCTACTTTTTATTTATCCACCCCTTCCCTGAGATCTCTTAGCTAAGTTATATAAAATTCTAACTAGTGTTCTATTTTTTAGGTAATCCTACTACTATGTGGTTGAGGCCTACCAATTCTATGTGGATCCTTCTCATTCCTCCTATGCTTGGCTAAGACTTTAAATAGATGCTTATTATTTCTCCTATGGTGAAGAGAGATTTTTCCATGCAATTTCATCTTTCTCACCTTATACCCTAACACATTGTTTGGCTTGCACAGACCACCCTGAGTCTGTGGAGTAGTGGAATTATCATACATAGTACCATACAACTCACCCACTATCCTAGAGGGATTTAAACTTATATAGATAACTCTAGGTCATCAATATTGTGACATGTGGAAACATCCCATTTGTCTGCTATCCCACTACTTTTTTGTCATCATTACCTCATTGGAAAACTTATTAAAAATCAACTAAGTATTTATAAGGATTTTGAATAAGACTGAGACTACTATGAGTGTGACGTGTGGCACTTATGAATCTTCAAAATAAATGGCTATGTCCTCTTATGAACAAAAAACTAAGAAGCCAATAAGACATCACCATAGGCCCATCAAATTAAACATCATAACATCTTGAATCCATCACTAGGAAAAAGATCATAAATGGATAAGTGTTAAGTTACTTATTTGGAAAAATAGAACTTATAAGATACCAAAACTCATAGATTCTATAAATATATAACTCCCCTTAGGGCTTGTAAGTGACTAAATAGAATCAAATAAATCTTAAGAAACTTATAAGTGATCCTAAAGCCTTAAACTATTATAGACATTGCTCCTAAGTTTATACTTATAAGTGTGTGCTTAATTCTCTTTTTTTTATATGTGAAATATTTAATATTTGAATATACTTTATAAAAAAGGTGTACACTAGATGTTACATAGTAGGATAGGCAATGAAGAGTAACATCATAATGGAATTTGAAAGTTATAGCTTTGTAAAAGGTGTGAAGACCAACCTCTCTTGAAATATTTCTATGTAAAAAAGAAAGTAATTTTTGTTGGACTCTGACTAAATTTTAAAACATTGATTGCCAACTTTGGGTGTTTATGGGGGCCATCCATGTACAAGCATTTTCTAAGGTAACCATCACTGTGAAAGTATGAAAATCTTCTAATCTAGATATTATGAACTATCTAAAGGATGGGGTGACCTGGAGGGTCAACACTTTTGGTGACCTATGTGGGCTACTTGCCTATTACGTAGGAACTTAGTGGCTTTTAAATCAATACATTAGGCATGGATTCATATAAGAATTTAATCTATCCATCCACCCAAATAACATATTTCTTATATGTGCTTATTTACCTTTGATTTTCATGCACACCTTTACATACTACTTTTACTACATGTTTTTGTGTACTTTAGTCTCCTGATAAATGCCTAGCCTACTAATGAAGAACTGGGCTCTAACAACAAATGGAGAAAAAAAGGAAGAAAAAATGTGTGAAATATAACTTAGGGAAAAGGAATACAATCTAACCTACATTTATATACATCTACACATACGCACTCGGGGAAATTAAAACTATTCTAATATATATATATATATATATATATATATATATATATATATATATATATATATATATATATATATATAATGTAAATATGTGCCTTAGACCACCTAGGTCAAAATAAAATCCTTATAGATCTCTTTCATGGTGTGTGAGTGCACTGATGTATGATGGGAATAAGCAAATGTATGCTTTTTCACCATGAATTGGATGAATTATAGTGGATCACTAAATATGTTCAAGGAGGGTAGTCTAATCTATCTCTATTTTGATGAATAGTTCCATCCAATAGTGCACAAGCTTCTCAACTAGGCAATAAATGTATTTAAAATTGATCGAGTTGATTATAAAATTTTTCATGCCTTGATGCCCTCTTTTCTTATATTGAGCCTTTTAAAACTCTAAAATCTTCTCCCTAGTGCTTAGGAATTCTATGAACATAAATAAATACCCTTGTTTTTAACATGTGTACTGGCCCATCAAGATGTACTTCCTCTATTATTATGACTTTATTTATGTCGAAGTCCAATTTTGCTCTTGAATCATTATGTAGGTATTAGAAACTAAGGGTCTCACTATGTTTATTTGATTCAACTACATCCTCAACCCTAAACTAATCCTACACACTTATTATATACTTGAGAAGGCTTGATGGGATTTAGTGAAAATAATAAACTCTTTCAATGACTTCACCCTACATCTTGGGATTTGATGGTTTGATGTGGGCTTCAAAATCTTTAAACAAATCATTCAATTTATGCCACAAGATTACAGTCTCATCCTCTAGCTTAGATAGGTTGACACAAGAGTTCTCCCCCTCTTGTGATCATGATTGTGCCTATAAGTTGATATCAAGTTGATTAGGGCCTTCTTATTGAAATATGTACTCCTCCTAAACATACTACTTGATTTCAATGTCCTCTTCCATAGTGCAAGGTGGTACCTCCTTAAACAAGTTAACAACCTATATCTCTTCCTCTTCCAAAAACTCTTCATCCTTATCATCTCCTATATCAGGTTTAATCCTTTAGTTTTAATGACATATAGAGGGATGCCAATAATTATCTCTTCATCATATTTACTTGAGGTACTCCCATATTTATCTAAATGTTCCTTATCTAATCTCCATAAAATAGGCATTCCTTTGAAAATGGATATGATGGGAGGGAAAGAGGATTCAAGTGGTGAAGAAGGAATGACCTTTACTAGATTGGGCATCCTAAAATTAGGATGTTAGGTATAAGACGGTTGCCATGATTGGGAATGAGGATTTTGAGGGAGAACAGGGTTTTGAGTTAGCATAAGCATATGCTTATTAATATAAGGGAAACATCTTAAACTCAAGATTTTAAAATGAGGAGGCATTTTTGAGATTTTATAAGGCTTATATTATTTGAAGTTAGGAACTTTGAACATAGAAGGTTCCCATTAAATAGGTTGGTCTATGATCATAGAATAAAATTGTTTGAAGTTGTGGATAGAAGGAAATACTTCTTGGAATAATAGTCAATGAGAGGGGAGGGAGTGAATTAGTGTCTTCAAAAATTCATTCAATTTCAATTAAGCATACATGAACCATTCATTCAAACATGAACATATAGAAAAATATATACAACTATACAAGATCATGAAATAAGATAACACATTACATATGTGAAAAACTCTCAAGGGGAATAAATTACACTAATATCCTAAAATTTAATACATTATTATAATAAATAAATAAATATTTAGTGAAGCATTGACTTCACATGGAGCACAAACCCTAGCTAGTCAAGCACCCACTCAATGAGGCTTTAGCAAGAACCAACCTATAAGGAGGCACCAACCCCCTAGATGAATCAACACCAAATAATCCACCTAAATTTTTTATCACCTTTATAAAATCTTGTTTCTCACAAAATATATGATTATCACCTTTTTTTATCTCTTCTCACTCTTCTATCCCTCTCAAATTTCCTTCTAGGCTTCTTCAATCAACTAGGTCTCTTCAAGATAGATTAGGTCATATGACCTTGATATTAATCTATAGTAACTCTATTATATATTCATGGATATTTATTTAAACCCATATGATGGTATAAAATACCTCATTCTATTCAACAATGTGCCATTTCATTCACTTGCACATCTTCTCATCCAACTACTCAAATAGGTCTATTAAACCTTGCTTTTGTACAAGCCTCATGCTCATACACATATTGGTAAACCACACACACTTTTACACTTATATTTTCCACATAACAGGCCTTATGACACATTAAAAAAAAATCAATCACAATCTTAGGTCGGTCATAGCTTAATAGGCTACATTCCTTCTTTAGGACTTCATGGAGACTTATTAGGCCTTCTTAGTCACGCATTATACTTAACCTTCCTTGTAACACTATAAAAATTCATAAATGGTAGGAAAATTAATACTCAATTATACCCCAAATAATCTCATCTTAGGTCCATAACACTTTCTATCTTTAACCACTACTTAAAGCACACCATTAATACTGTTCACATTAGGCCTATTTATACTCAAACACTATCTAATCTCTTTCAAGCTTGATCACCTATATGTCACGTTAAAAAAATAATAATTTTTTTGATAGAATATATATAACCTTAATTTATTCTTAAATCACTTGGTAAACTCTAACTCAATGATCAATCATTGGTCTTACTCACCCTTTATGTCTTATGAAGACCTACTTCATTAGGTCTACTCTCTTGATGTTGAGACTTGATCTTCTTGGATCAAGATATACTTATAAAAACATCAAAAAACTCTCAAAAAATTCAAAAATTAATTATTATAACCTCTTCCAAGATTTTTTAGATCTGCATCCTTTGTTCATACCCTAAAGCCCTCTTTACGATAAACTACCCTATTGGGCTTGTGCACCTTAGAAATTGTGTTACAAGAATGAAGCTAAATAACTCATTTAATATATATCCCATGAAAAAATAAACATATATACATATAATAAATTACCTCATTAACATCCTAAACTACTTGGAATAACTTCACTCAAAAAATAATGGCTCAAGAACAACTCTACAACTTGTTTACTCAAAAACCCAGTCATGAATGACTTGATATTAAAAACCTAAAAGGACACATACCATGACCATAAACACTTTAAAAATATAATATGTCATATATATAACACTATAAAATAAAAAATCACAAGGTCTAATGTTAAAGATTGGTCTTGTAGACCAATCTTTTGACCTCAATACACATAATCAAACTAAGACCAGTCAAGCCATTTTGGTTTCAACATTTCAACCACTTCCACTGAATATCAAAAATTATATAAAGAATATAAAGTACATAAAATTACCAACAAAATTAACATGTGCATTATATACTTCAAATTAGGGCATAGATCCTCAAACTCATCATTGTAACTTGTTTACCCAGAACTACTAGTTTACCTTAAAGCATAATCATGGTGACATTTACCTTAAACGCCTATATGACCACTTTAAAAGAATTAAAATGCATTAACATGATAATATTAGATAATTATACCATTATTGGATATAAATATAATATATTCAAATGGAAAATATTAGTCTTGAAAATCATTCTCATGACCTTATATCTTATTGTTTCATCTAAACTAGATAGGTCAATTTATGAGCAAATTTTTCACTATATAAATTGATTTCCAAGACTTCTAAAAAACATGATAATTTATTTAAATTCATTAAAAAAATATCCATACACTTGGTTTCATTAATATATCATGATAACACATCCCTATTCATCTTCTCATTATTGTCTGGGCTTCTCACTATTGCACCATTAAGCCTATTAATGACTAGATAAATTAGATGACCAGTTTAACACACTTGAGGTATTTAAATTTTCCAAAAACATTCATTTACATGAAAAATAAGTCTCAAGCTTCATCTTCCATCTATTTTCATACTTTGACTTGGTCAAATATGACTGCTATATTAATGTTTTCAAAAATAAGCTTGTATCTTCACATTTTATCTTTCCTCTCTCTAATCACCACCACTTGGAGGTAATTGGGAGATTTAAATACAATATCCAAAAAATTAACTAATAATTTCAAACCATCTTGAGCACTTTTTAATAATATCTTCAATATTAGGTCCTTATTAGGGTATTAAAAGGGTTTAAACACATTTTCACTGTTAAAGATTGTTCATAAAAAGATCCCCTAGATCAAAAACTTAATGCCTAAAATTTTTAGATAATACCCTTCCCAATATACTATGAATAAATTATGTTCCCATTAAAAGGTTTGAAAAGCTAATAAAAATAATAAAATCCTTCTTGGGTTGAGAATCCTTCATTCTATGAACTTGAAAGATGTCAAAGCACTTTTTATTGCCTTAACCTTCAAATTTTGACCTGAAAATTCATGAATACACATAAGAAAACCTATCACACACACCAAAAATTTCACCTATGCATACTTGCCTTGGAAACTAAACCGCATGCCTCATTAGGCCATGTTGTCACCACCTTGCATTCTACATATAAGTATTCACACCTCATGAGGCCTTGAACTGACCTTCAAACCTCTTTTTAATCTCTCAATACTTCACTCACATGCTCAAAAAATGTCAAAATCCTTCTACAAACTTATCTCACTATGAAACCAAGCTTATGCCTCTATACAAGGTCTATTTATGACATAACTAAGATTCACAAGATACCTTGTCCTTAAAGATACTTGATATAAATATTATTTAACCTTTAAAACCTTAATAAAATCCATATTACCATACCACCATACTTTATCAGTGCACAAGAGTAGGCATCCTATGCATATACCTTCTCAAGACACTACTAGGCTCAAACATTTGATAACTTTGACAATAAAGACATTTCATGCTCACCTTCAGATCACTCATACAAACATAAGAACATATACCAATCATATCTTACACTCTCAAAATAACTACAACACTGATCAATATTCTCTCTCATAGCTACACTATTAAATGACCTCATGACCACACACTTCTCTCTTATGGAAACACTCATGGCAATGCTCTTTCTTTCATGAATATCCACACTCATTATAACTCTTCCATGAACCTAATCACTACCAACTAAACTGACCTACTTTTCATTAACCTCATTTATCATGATTACACTCTCTCTCTCATAGCAATAACACTGACTATGCCAACATAAGAATTCACCATACACAATCTCAAAGGTTACTTGACCATGTATCTTCATTAGAACCTTTTGATATCAATGAAAACATCAATGCCAAAACTCAAAAATAAATGGCAATTCTCAATAATATACCCCTTTTTCATTGATGACAAACACACTCATAAAACTATGGCAACCACTCTTGATAGAAACCAACTCCCAGATATGACTATATCCTTTTCTCACCCTTTATGATCTCTGCCCCTTTGAAATTAATGAAAAAGGGTTACCTAAAACTAATATAATCACATTTCCCCCCTAAGATGATACTACCTCTCAAAGATACTAGATGACACTTAATCTTTAGACTATAGAAACTACCCATGTAAACTAATCTTAGAAAACTTCTCTCAATCAGATCACTTCTCCCTCATTCTGAACTATATTCCCTTTTTAGATCATTCTCCACACTAACCCATCAAAAAATCACCACTCTTTTGATAATGAACTCAGAGATACCAAGCTCCCCCTAAGACCAAACATATATCCTTTAAATGAACTAGGAACTCAAGATCACTTATCTTCTTTGACATGATTGAATAATATCAAACTCTTGATCACACACTAGGATACCTCACTCTTGACACCAACTATAGAATTTGGGACTCCTTAATATAGATTAAGATCAACTAATAACACAAATAGATACCAAATAAATTTCCTCTCATATACCAATTATTTACATTTTAACCTCAAAAACCTAATATCAACCTTAGATATCTCATCATGTTGCTTACTAGCTTCAAATATCAAAGTTACCAAGATCCCTAAAATATCAAACTAATGACAATAATGCAAAAGGAAATATGAAGATGAATTATGCATAGAATTTTTCATTGCATACCATGTGTCCTCATGAATCTACAACATAGACAATGTAGAAACCTTTCATGATAAATCCTTCTTTAACTACAACCTCATGCTAGTAAAAATATATGAGTCTCTCCATGAGGCCTAATGGATTCACCCCTTTCCACAGGGTTCTCAAAACTCCATAAACTTATAAGATTCCCATATCTCCAGATCACTTTCCTCATCTATCTTGCAATCATGAGACTGATAGTTCCTCCTTAGAATATATTTCGGCTTAATTATAACATTTAACTCATCTACCTTATCATCCTCTTTCTCTTTGACTATTTAGTCAACACATGCAAATAAAAAGTGTCCTTAACATTCCCTAACTTTTTATCCTTACTCTACCTTAGAAAATAATCCATTTTGACCATTGGACTCAATATGACCAATCTTAACTTTCTTTAGATTCCATACCAATTTTTTACTCTTCTCATGCAATCTAGGAGGTCCATATACCTTGGAAAGTCTTGAGGGAGTTATAACTTCATTAGGATATAATTTTTCAATATTTCACATATTGTGAAAACTATAGCAAAAAACATTTTTATACAAACTTCTTGATTGATCAATCCTTCTCCCATGGTACCATTATAAATCATTCCTTTAAATCATCCTGCAGTAACTTCCTCTATGACCAAATTTATGACAAACAAAATAATAACCATTGAAATCATTGAAATACCTCATGTCATTGACTATCTAATATAATTTGTCTTCATTTTGTTATTGAGGTTGACCTTATTTTTCACATTATCATTCATCTTATTCTCGTTTTGATCTACTTTGAAACCAGGACCTACATTATGATTAGAAGACTTATGACTACTCAAAATGTCATTTATATCCTTAGTTATCTTTTAAAACATCTCATATTTCTTCATCTTTCTCATCTTTTCTATGAGATTCTCATGCTCAATCTTCAAATAATCTATCACTATATTCAAATGATATACTCAACTTGTTTTGATCTCAGCATGTATTAACACCTTCAAACTACTTCTTGAGATACTTGATAGTCCTTTTTTTATGCTTGAAATAATCTAGGGTACTTATGAGCTCATATTAAAGGTATACTTTAGCTTCTCCTTATTCAATATCATAGTAGACTTATTCACCATACATGTTGTATTTTTCTTTTTTATCATTAGACATATTGTGCTTCTTAAGATCACCTTCAAGCTGTTAGACTTAATTCAAAGTACCAAGCTATGATACCAATTATTTAAATAATAATAATTTATAGGGGGTGAATCATTGTATTCATAACATTCATTTAATTCCACTTAAGCATGCATGAACCATTCATATAAACATGAACATCTAGCAAAACATATGCAACCATGCAAGATCATGAAACAAGATAACACTTTACATATGTGTGAAACCCTCAAGGAGAATAAATATATATGAAAATAGACTATATTTATATAATAAAAATACAAATCTTTAGTGAAACACCAATTTCACATGGAACACAAACCCCAAATAGTCAAGCACCCACTCAACTAGGCTTTAGCAAACACCAACTTGCAAGGAAGTACTAACCCCATAGATGACTCAAAACCAAATAATTCACATGAAACTTTTGATAACCTTAAAAAAACCTTGTTTATCACAAAATATATGATGATCACCTTCTGTATCTCTTCTCAATCTTATATCCCTCTCAAATTGCCTTCTAGGCTTTTTCATTCAACTAGGTCTCTTCAAGATAGATAGGTCATATGACCTTGATATTAATTTATAGTACCCTTGTTATATCTTCATGGATATTTATCTACACCCATATTTTGGTATAAAATACCTCCTACTCAACAATTTTCTCTTTTATTCACTTACACATCCTCTCATCCAACTACTCAAATATGACTATTAGGCATTGCTTTTATAGAAGCCTCATGATCATACACATCTTGGTTAGCCACACACACTTTTACATTTATATTTTCCATGAAATATTCCTTAGGAAACTTTAAAAAAAATATCAATCACAATCTTAGGTTGGTCGTAAGTCAATAGGCTACATTCCTTCTTTAGGACTTTATGGAGACCTATTAGGCCTTCTTAGTCACACCTTACACTTTGCCTTACTTGGAAAAATTTCATCCTCCACACACAGAAGTAACACTTCATATACTACTAAAATAGACCCCAATAATATAATCTTAGGTCTATGATACTTTTTATCTCTAACCACCACTTGAATCACACCATTAGTATTGTTCACATTAGGCATGTGTGTACTCAAACACTATCTGATCTCTCTCATGATTAATCACCTATATGTCATGTAACCATAAAATAAAAAACATGTTTACATAAGCTATATGACATTAATATAATATTAATTCACTTGGTACATTCTAACTGAATTACCAATCATTATTCTTACTCACCCTTTATGTCTCAAGGAGACCTACTTTAATAGGTCTGCTCTCTTAATGGTAAGACTTGATCTTCTTGGATCTAGATAGCCTTCCACAACCATCACAAACCACTAAAAAAAATTATAATGACCTATTATTACCTCTTCCATTTTTTTTAGATATATATCCTTTTTTATACCCTGAATCCCTTTTTAGGATAGACTGCCCTATTGGGCCGGTACACCTTAGAAACTATCTTACAAGAATGAAGTTCAATCACTCCATTAGTAGATATCCCATGACAAAAAAATTGATCTTTAACACCTATTATAACAATTCCCATGACCATTGACACTTTAAAATTATCATTTGGAATCTATACACCACTCTAAAATATAAAAATCACAAGGTCTACTATCAAATATTGTTCTTGTAGACCAATATTTTGACCTCAGTACACATAGTCAAACTAGAACCAATCAAGCCTTTTTGGCTTCAAAATATTAACCACTTTAATTGAATATAAAACCTTATAAAAATAATTTATAATACATAAAATTCCAAAAAAAAAACACCATGTCCATTACATACT